>QNGE01002483.1:0-26203 GCA_008508345.1 Paragonimus westermani | reverse complement strand
TTGCCAAGACCTAGAACGCGAAGTAGCACTGGTGCTTTCAACATTCGCACTCTAAAATAGTCAGGTCAACGGTCCGCTCTCGCACGAACATTAGACTGGTTGAATGTCGACGTCTGCTGCATTTCAAAGACAAGAACTCAGAACAATAGTCAATGTATGGAACTAGCAGCTCCCGCATTGTCCACCCGATACTGGTTATACACTTCGGATGATTCCACGGCTGCCGTTACCGGTCAGACTGGAGTAAGTATAGTCCTCAACCGCATTGGTAGACTGGATTCCTGTTAACACTAAACTTCGTGCTGTCCGCTTGGGGGAGGGGGGTCTACTAAGATCAGCTCTAGGCGTGAGACCTTCAAAAGTCTTTCCATTGTCTACTCATACTCCAACTGACCATTGCAGTGACGTCGGTATCAAGGACGCCTTTTACTCGGATTTGGCAGCCCTCCTTCGGTCGACGTGCGGTTCTGATATAGTTAATCTGACCGGACACATGAACACCCAGGTCGGTCGCCTTGGTCAACCTGAGTCTCGTTTAGATGGCAGATGTGAGATAACATCCCATTGCTCAGGTACTGGCCGGCGACCTTCACAGCTGTACGCTAAGCATAAGTTTTTTTTAGCCAACATTAATTTTAGACATCGTGCACTTCATTGTTATACTTGGCGTCCTCCTTTTCCGATTCAGGCCTGGTCTCAGATAGACCACATAGCTGTTAGTTGCAGGTGGCGCGGTTCCAGTCAGGACTGTCGTTCTTAATGGAGCACATGCTTGGAGTCGGATCATGTGTTGGCACGATATCGGTTCGTCCTCACTTTTGATGGGCAACGACTCCACCGACAACGGCAGACTGTTGAAAAACAGACTATGCCGTCCCTCGAGCATACGTACCGAACCAGCTTAGAATTTCCCAGTCTCAAGACCTTAATAGCTGCTAGACCGATATCCCACATTCCATTCATAAGGCAGGTGCTGTAACATGTGGCACGGGGGTACATGCGTTGGACAGACTTTGAATCTCGGAGAAATCCCAGAGGCAGTTAGAAGCCAGACAGAACATTCCTCCTGGCAGTTCACATGAAAAGTCTATGAATGGTATCCGTAGGAAGCTGAAATGTTGTCTAAACGCTGATCGTATGGCTTGGTTAGTGGGGAAAGTTGAGGAAATGGAGACCGCTTTTGCTTCAGGTAACAATCTGCAGACTGTTCAAGCCTATCCATGTCACTGATCCCAGGCGACCGTCTGTCAGTGAAGCTATCAGCGAACAGATGGTTAGGGAGGTGGGCGGAGCATTTTGAGAGTCAGGTTAGCTGGCCTCCTGCCTCCACTGTGTGACCGCCACAAACTTGTGATGTAGCACCCTGGTCGATACAGTTATCACCACCTACTGAGACTGAAGTCCGCGATTGGTTTTCGACTCTCAAACGTAATAGGGCAATTGGCCCAGGTGATATCGTGTTGGCACCTTCCATGGAAGGTGGGGAGACGTTAATGAAGGCTTTGGCCCGATTGTTTCAACTTGTGTGGACGATGGAGACCATCCCTCCATACTGGGATCACGCGATAACAGCTCCCATGTTCAAGAGAGTTGTTCGGGACTCTTGCGAAAACCACCGGGAAATTAGTTTGACCCCAGTCGTTACTAGGGTTCTGGCATTCATTACACTGCGTCGACTCACTGCAGATCGGAATACAAACATTGGGGAAGAACAAACAGGGTGTCGCTCTGGGCGGGGATACATAGATCACATTTCTACTCTTCGTCAAGTTCCGAAGCAGCGTCATGTGTACCGCCGACCAGCAATTGCCGTATTCCTTCAATAAGAAGGTGCGTTTGATTTGGTGGATTGATCCACACTTTTAGAGTCGTCTAAACGCAGGAGTGTGTCGACAAAGTATGTGAACATACTGTTTGCGCTTTATCCTCATACTTCAGCTCAGGTTAGGGATTACGGTGAACCGTCTGACAGTTTCAGCACCAGCATCGGCACACGTCAAGGCTGACCACCTTCATCACTTTTGTTTAGATTTCTCATAGATGAAATAATGAAGGACTGTCTCCGACACTCACAAGATGCCAACGTGGACCTCCTACCTGGTGGAAGGCTGACTGATCTCGATTATGCTGACGACAATGTTTGATAATTTTCCAGCAGCACAAACGATGCTAGACGCTATTTCGCGTTCTGTCAAGAACTACAGAATGCGTCTTGCAGCCTCAAAATGCAAAGTGGTTTTGTAATATTGCTGTGGTTACGTAGATTTAATGTTGGATGATGAAGCCATGGTGATTGTTGGCAGTGGATGTGTGGGGAATGGAATAGAATCGAGTATCTCTAAAGTTAGGGTGGTATTCAGCAATCTAGAACACCTCTGGTGTATATAAGATTACAGTGAGGGTTGTATTACTTTATGGTAGCGAAACTTGGTCGCTCAGAGTAGAAGACGTGAACCGTCTTCAGGTATTTGACCACCGATGTCTGCGTTCAGTTGCTCGTATCGGGTGGCACCAGCAAGTAAGTAACGAAGAAGTTGGGAAGCGGATGTTTGGCACTGATTATCAAACGTGTTGTTTTGCTCATTCTTTACTTTTGCAGAGACTCAGATGGTTAGGTGATGTGCTAAGGATGCCAGCTGGTCGTCTGCCGCACCGAGCACCGTTTGCTGATACTGCAATCGACTGGTGTAATGTTCGAGGTGGACCTGTGTGGTGACCTGGCATAGGGAAATGAGGTCGTTTACCAAGGTGTTGGCCCTTGTAGATCGAGTTCATCTCCCGGGCTTGGGCCCTCGTGACTTCCGGAGTGAGGAGGTTGTCTTGCTGATGACGCCTTTTTTCAATTACAGCTCGGTTTTTTGTTTACAGGCTGTAGATAGCTTGACGTTGTAGGTTTGAAAATAGTCGTGGCTACTTGTATTAGTTAGGTCCCTTCCCATCCTCTTCTGTTTTTTCCTTCTTGACCGGCAGTTGGTTTTCCCTTCGTGAGTGTACGCCAACGAAACGTCGGTGAGAATCATTGGTGTATTACTGTCTTTGATGATGATGTTGATGAATAATCACAACCCTGCACGGAGCCACGCCACATGCGTAACAACTGTGATCTATCCGAGACCATGTTTAGGTCAGGGAGGGAGGGCAATGAATGAAACAATAAGGCGCACGATATTCAGAACTAGTTTCGGCGAAAAATCGGCTGCATTCTGCGCTCAGTTACAACAGTCACCCATCATTATCCGAAGGGTTTAAAACTAGCCGGCGCCTGTCACTTAGATGTGGTTCGGCATCGCCAATTCAGCTGACCTGTGCGTTCATAGTCCTAGCCAAATTTGCCATATCGGAACTATACGTCGGCCCAGATGGAATAGGCGGATAGATAGGGCAAGTTTTGGAAGAAACGGAGGTGTACGCATTCGAAAAGTAGACAAATACGGTGAAAAGATTTCTTAGGATTTAGCGTTTAAAGCTGGTCCAAAAAACCTGTTAAACGGACGGTGACGAAATTAACTATTAGCGGGAACCCGATATACCAGTGCTGCTGCTGCTGCCGTTGTGCTGAGGGCTGCACCTACTCCAGGCTGACCGACGGTGGCGATTGGGAGTTATCCGAAGCATACGAGTATCGAGTGGACAATGTGAGCGCCGTTAGTCCGACACATCGATCACTGTCCTGAGTGTCAGTCTATGAAGTGTAATAAGTGTAGACTTTCAAAGAGGCTAACGTCCACGTGAGGGCGATCTACTGATCTATCTGTCTCTGAGTACGAACGGTGAAGGTGCTTACATCAACTCGCATTTTAGATCGAGGCAAAGGATGAGGCTGGACGATAAAAGATGGGTTTATTGGGAGAGTATTACTATGGCTAACTAAATCTGTTTTGGAATCTGCAGGAAAGTTCCTAGGAATCGGGATCGGAAGGGGTCTAAGAGCATAATCGGGTAAGAAAGCGGCAGTATATCTCCGTCCAACCACCTCGCTGCGTACAGCAGATAAGACGACCCGGGCTATGTTATAAGACCGCTGACGCAGGATGTAAGTGCATCTTCTGTAGTTTAAGATATCTTAAATGGGTTAGCTGGATTTCATCATCGGACGGTGTCGCAAGGGTAGGCTGGAAAACATAGGGATTGGTTGGTTCCCATAGAGTGAGAAGATGCGTTTCGTTCAGGTATGGAGAGTGAACCGAGTTAGCTTGCCTAGACCCTGTTAACTGGGACATCTTAAGTTGACATTGAGGTCTTAAACTGAAAAAGGTATAGTAGTGTTGTAAGTTTTCATGGCTGTACACAGGGTGAGATACTGCCACGACACAAACCTAGACAGGAGAACGACTGAGGTCACCAACCGAAGCACTGAGCTGGAAATCCTGACCCGTAAGGTGGACGGTGGGTAGCAGTGTATTAGAACTAGCACCAGTTCCTTCGGAAAAAGGTATCAGCCCTCTTCCAAATCCCAACCGAGGAGATTGACTGTGGTTCGCCAGACTCATGCTAACTGGGCTACGTTCTGGTTACATACGTCATACGTAATACTCCCAAACCAATGCTCTGCCCACCAATAAACATCAGCCTTCCTTGGTATAGCGAAATCGCCCACAGGCGTCCGCATATATACCATACGTTCGTCAGCCGAAATGTAAATTTTTATTATGTAATTTCGTGACACACTCACATTCCCACATGAGTTACTGACACCTGTTTTCTATTTCATTCCTTGCAACGTAATTGCAAACTAGGTTAGGATACAGTCTAAGCGCTTGTCATATACCCTCACCTGTGGCCGACGGAATGAGCGACAGGGATTTACTGCGCCAAAAATAATTCACTGAAAAGTAATATCAACTTTTTAATGTTTCGGAATGTGTTCCGAATAGACGTACGAATGGCGTGAGACGAGAAATGAGTTAGCTCAGAAATCTAAAGCAATTTTTAGCGCGATATCAACTAACGGTTCGGTGACCTGATGGCAACAAATAACGTTTCACAGAAAAAAGACACTACGTGCAGACAGACTGTAGAAACAACGTCCAAACAGCCGCAGGAAATAAGTAAGAAAATTCACAAGACTGGGTAGTCTTAAAAGTACAGTTAGCAAAATTCAGTCGTCTTCCTGAGATTGTGTAGAACATGGTGTTGCTTAATGTTTGTAATACACGAACTGAACTACACATAACTGAAAGATTTCCTTTGAGAAGCTTTACACAGGAAGGCTTCAGCATTGCAAAGGAGCTGAAACATCAACTTATATAAACAGGGCTTAGAGTAGGACAGTTAAAATGTGCATTTCGGTAAGAGTTTGGGCATAGACCGTACCAAACTGGAGAGATGAAAATCCGGAAAAATTCACACTCCCTTGAACACCCAGTTATCCAACTGCGCATTTGCAACACGAATAATGGATTAATGGGGGACGTACGGATGAGTAAGTTGAGTCTAGGGAGTTCGGCTTACGTACAACACGATGTCTGTGGCTTTTGGGGGTCGTGTTGGCTAGATACTATTGATTTGCCGAAACTCACATAAATTAGACAAGTACTTGAAAAGGAACGATGAGTGGGTCATAAAGGATCAACAACCTTATGTCACCGATTGTGGTATATTACCAAGTCTAGAGGCGTTTTCATAACCACTGATCATGTTATCATTTGGACGCTTTTAACTCCTAACAACTAGTAATCGCATTGAACCACGCGGTGTGGTGGGATCCTAATCAGCACATGAACTTTAGCCAACATTTCGTGAGTTCAGAAGAGGGGCAAAACAAAGTGCTTCCCGCGCACGACACTGTTCCCTCTTCGAACTCTTCTAGGGTCCTTACTGGTACACAAAGTAACATATTGAGTAAACGTTCAGGTATGGTGCCTCACTAGATACTGCACTGTTGAACTGTTCGGACAACGGATGAACTAGGCTAAAGTCAAACGCGTTGTCGCAGTTTGCTCCTTCTTTACTAATACCATTCCTTTAGTAGTTCCTCTGATTGTATAGATAGGCGGAGGATACCGTTCACATGCAGATCGGTAGTTTTCAGACAACCGAACTAGGGGATTTTCGAGGGAAACAGGACAAATTGGTGACATGTTAATCCATCAGCCAACTTAGCGTCATAATGAAAAACTTACACAGAGAGTAATCAGGCATGCCACGCACTCTCAAAAGAGCCGACTGCGTGAAATGGAATGCTGGATGACACTTTTTCGGGAGAAGCAACAACTCTCTATCTCCAAAACGGACGAATCTCAACACAGAAATCCCGAATATCGAAGTTATTAGATGTTTCGGAGAGCGACATACAGCGTTTGCCACCACGTGATAAATAGGATCAGCCCACAGCTGATGTAGAGAAAATGTCTGGAAAAGGGTTTTAAGCCCCAATATACTCAACGGAGTGTCTCATAATCTTGTATTCTATTCATCATATCCATATTTATAACAAAACCTATTGCAAGAACAAGCGACGACAGATATCAAAGGACAAAGAGAGGGGGAAATGGCCTGGTGCGTTTGAGGTATAACCTTCTTACGTGATACCCTTAACAAAACAAGGGGGCAATGTATCAAAACTTGGTTTTCTTTCGTGGCGTGTTTTTCTATGTCCACCTGCTACACTGTTGAATAGTTGAATAACGTAGCCCAATCAACACAAATAATGCATTCTTAATATCCTTCCTTCTCTCCTATATATATAGGGTTTGCTTTTTCTTCATGGTTGTGCGGCAGTTAAGCATTGGTGTGAACCACTGATGTATTGCTATGATGATAATAATATCTAGGTTAACGGTTACGCAATCCAGAACTTTCTTGAACATAAGGGCAGAATGTGACGTTCCATGTATAATTAACCAATTCGATGCAAGAAAACTAAGAAAGACAATGGCAATTAAAACACCCAATAAAAAATATTCTCCGTAGGGTGAACAGAAGGTCTAATGTGAACTTCACTATTTACGTGCAGCGTCACTTTACAAGGCCATTGGTGACGAAGACTACCCTCCATTGCACTAGTTAGTAAGACTGCAAACCGATGTCACACTGATTATGCAGGTGAAACTGTCAACAGCCTCAAGCGAGCAACCTGCAACATATAAGTCAAATCTAGAACAAAGTCGAGCAGCAACATTTTATACCTTTAAGACGAGCACAGTATCAGGAAGACCGCAACTACTTGAACATAGTTTACATGTAGCCACATGACGGAATGAAGCATTGTTGTCTACATATACAATCTTGATGAACTTATTATAACGCACAAAATCAGGTAGAAAACGAACTTCCAAGCATCCTCTCCAGTGTCGTCTACTGCACTACCGTCATTCATTGTCACACAGAAATACACCAGTAGTTCTCACTGAGGCTCAACTACTGTCATTAATAACAGCGATATGCCAGAGCATGCACATAACTGAGAACGGTTCCAGCCAAAACAATAGATTAGACAACCATGGGCCCACTAAGTGGAAAGCAAATTATTAAAATAGCTTAACAGTGAGATCCATTACTAAACAAATTTGTTTGATAGCGGATCCTAACGTGAATTGGAAACGCTGCAAAAATCGCCTGACATGCCGAAACTTGCGAACGCAGAGTGCACTGGCCCTGTCGCACAAAGGCTCGCGTCCCTACGCAGTCACAAACGCCACTTTAGACTTTGACTGGTGATCGACCACTGACACCTTCAGTGACACCCACGCAACAACTCGGGTAAAAATTATCCACTACCATTGAAATGCAACATCAAGAACGAGAACAGACGCGGAGCACTGCTCAGTTAGTGGCCGACACCGGTATCTGGCAGCCATATAATCGTGCATCATGGTCGTATGCGAGATGAGTTACTGCCAAGACACTTAGATCCAGACAGGACGGTTAGAATCTCTAACCCTTCGAATGAAAAGCCTGTATCGTGAGGCTGCAGGTGAGTGACGCTGGATCAGAAAAAGCACCGAGTTTCTGAGTAAGAAACCAACCTTATTAAAAAGCATAGATGATCCGAAGACTGCGATTTGTCAGATTCATGCTGATCCGCATGTTGAGATAGGTGCTGTTACTGAAATCAATACACAATTGTACCTAGCTCAATGGACTTCCGATAGGTATAGCTCATTACAGCATGCTGGGGTGCACCAACATTGCCACTAACGTCAGCTTTGAGCCGTACATGTATGTATAGTGGTTTGAGTCTCATTCTGGTCCGGTTCCCATCCGGCTTGACATAATTATCACAAACGACCACCTGCTACTGTTACTAGCTCTAATCTAAAACACAGTTAAGAACTTCGGTCAGATTGATCTTAATGGTCTGAGTAGTTATTTCAGCTCACTCTTTGGATATGCTTCCGTGGACAAGAACTGTCACACGTGTCAAAACGCGATTTGAAAGGCAGATGAATTATTCGTGCTGCACAAACTGTGCACTGTACATTCTCGTTACATCTCATCTACATAAAATGCGTCGTCAACCTGGTGATAGTTCCCTTTGTCATTCGCGGAGCACAAACGGTATGTGGTGGTGAGTGCGAATCGATTTCTCTTGCTTAAGCCTTAAGTATGCATGGAATTAGACGACTAGGCCAAGTAATAAGGATGCAAGCCACACCGAACGTCAATTGTCGATATTTCGACCGACTGGTGTAAAGAGAGGTGGACAGTAAATGATTGGGACTAGAAATATAGGGTCGTTTACCAGGGAGCTGGCCACAGTAGGTCTGGCTGGTTTTTCGTAATGGGGCTCTCGTGGTTCACAGAGTTCGTGGCTGGGGACTTTAGGTGAGATGCTGAGTCGTTTGTGAAGTAAGTATATTTAATGATGCGGGACAGTGAAAGCTGTAAAGAAGCTGTCTTGCTGATGACGCCTTATTTTCACTTACAACTCCGTTGTTTGTTTGCAGGGTAATGGACGCCCAGACGTTGAATGCTTTCAGCACAGACATACCTGTTTAGCCGTTATATCCCCTCCACTCATCTTTTTTTCTGTCGTTGTACAGTAGTCAAACATCAGTGAGAACCGCTGATGTGTTGTTGCCATTGATGATGATGAAACGTGAAACAATTCAGGACATGGATGCCTTTCGCATTGCACGAAATAAGCGTAACTGAGAAGTCAATCAACACACTAAGCTCGCATAAGAGAGCGTCCTACCGAAAGCTCACACAAACAAACATTGATTGCGGAAATAGTTGGGCCGGCTGAGAAAAACAAGCCTTTAGCCAGTTCTGTGTGACTAACCGACGAGGTATTCGAACGGCAGTAGTTAGTGGTCCACAATGTGGTACCGCTGCCAGCCCAGTTTACTTACGTGAACCTTTCAGTAACCACTCCTTACCGTGGACTTCCCTACAGTAGACGCTCAAGGCCTCTTATTGGAAGTCAAATAATATAACAAATAGGTCCAAATAAGAAAACCCCGTGGTCCTCAAGGAGGCAACAGCAATTCTGACACACCTTTTATGAACGACGCAGACACCTCGGATTGTCATTCTCTTTAAAGACAGGGATGCCTATCTTCAAGGTAGAGATTCGGCACTCTACCGTCAACTACCGGTCGATCAGCCTTATTGGCATCCCACAGGAAATAGCGGAGCGCTTGTTAAAGCGCACCGGCCTTAAACACTTCTAGGTGAACGACCTTTCCTCTCAACAAACACGGTCAAGTTTTCGGTCGGTCGTGCGCAATTAATATGGACAGTCTGAGAGAGACCAAAGACTGACTCCATCTTATATGCTGCGTTCTTCGACTTTGACAGGGCTTTCGACGGTGTCACGAAGGGCCCTCTTGCACACAAACTGGGGACTTAAGCCATCGAAGTGATTCTTTCCCAGATTAATTCCTTTTTCGTCTATATAAATTGTAAAGTTGGAGTCAGATCTGATCTTTCATTTGCTTCCTTAATTTCCGTTTGAGATCACCAATGATTTGTGCTCGGTCTTATGCTACTGAGTTGCTTTATGTCCAGCAATGCCCCCCAGTGCACTACAGGTTGGTCTTGATGCGAGTAAGCACTGGCCAGATCTGTAGATCTTCCAGGTCAATCAGAGTAAGCGTGCACACCGATCACTCGATGGGGGCTCTAATACTTTCGTGAGTTATAGAGCGCAGCAGACGTTACGAAGAATGATCCGCAGAAAGGTGCTGACGTTCGAGTGCTGTCTAACTGATCTTTCTCTTATAGTCAGATAGTTACAATAAAGATCTAGCTTTGGGGTGGTAAAACGGGCCTTGTTGAACAGAAAATTGTACGGGACTTACGTAAGACCGTTGATTCAGTGTTAACCGAGTAGTACATAATGGTTCATAGAAGGACGCGTTATTGAATGTGTTCAACGCGCTGCTACCAAACCAATCACGGAGAAATATTCCCATTTGCACTTCGACGATTCCATGATTTAATTATTAAATATTTCTCTAGCATAATTCCGTTAGAGCGGTTCCCTATCCTAGCGGTCGACAAGACCATGACGAGAATTTCACAAGCTCCTTCCCCAAACTGTCTTCAGACGATACTTTTCTTGCCGTTACTAATCATCGAAAAGAGCCGCCGTCTGGGTAGGTAGAAAGCACTTCTAGAGATTGCCCAAAAATGCTTTCAGATCCTCATTTACTTCAGACTTTTTTAAATGATCAACACTACCCAACCCTTGTAACTTGTCATAACTC
This sequence comes from Paragonimus westermani, assembly GCA_008508345.1. Taxonomy (NCBI): domain Eukaryota; kingdom Metazoa; phylum Platyhelminthes; class Trematoda; order Plagiorchiida; family Troglotrematidae; genus Paragonimus; species Paragonimus westermani. The sequence goes on along the minus strand of QNGE01002483.1, from coordinate 15,548 downwards.
TTAGCAGCGTTACACCGTTTTCAGTGGATTGTCTTTCAAGCCAACATTGTATATCAACAGAGAAAACCTGACCAGACCCAGTCGACTTCGGTCTTTGGCCTGAAACTCGTGCTAACCGTTGACGCTGAAACTATGGTGATCAAGAGTCGTGTGGCTCACCTGAGGGTCCTGGCCGCAACCGTCTTTACCCACTTGTCTATCTTGTACATGTTTCTGCGCATGCCTGCTATAGGAGACCTGGTACGAACTTGGTACAACTTTCTTCAATCGTACAACCGAATGCACGCAGTGAATGCTTGCCTTTTTCCGAATGACTCATCTACTATACTATTTCTCAACGTCGTTTTGCTTGCACTTTTCTTAGAGTTGTTTGAAGTATTCGAGACATTTTTCGCTTAGCGCGCTTATGAGCGCCGTTTAGTTGGCTGTAGCCCACCTTGAACTTGTTTTTCTTCCTTGTTACTGGCGTTGTTCCCAGACTAGACTAGGACTAACCTCATAACCCATTTCTAAACGGTGCAAGAAACACAAGGCTCATTTTTAAAACCGATCGTATTCTTTTGGTTGGATGCCCGTCAGCTTAGCTAAACTTAATAGTCGAAGACCGAGCTCATACTTACTTGTCCACTACAAAGCAATGAAAACAACGCGAAGAAATGCTTTCTGAGAAACACTACGTGGTTTTAAAAATATTCACATAGAAATAAACTGAAGTAAGCTGTTCACTATTTGGAACAAGAGCTTGACTCCAGAATGACATCAAGCAATGTGAGGATGCCTACATATGTAGGTATCCTCACTTTGTGGGTATAAACCACACCGGGTTATTGGGATTCAAACATTGTAAAACTAACACACAACGCAGTATATGCTTGCGACAAGACCTACCACGCTTAATACTGTCTGCCAAATATCGTGGAAGTAGGCAGTTCTTCGATGGAACACTCGTCGGACACTCGCTGGCGGAACCTGAATAGAGACTGAGCGGGGAAATATCATTCAAAGCACTAGGATCAGCCCCGGTTTTAGTCTGGTCAACGCAAGCAGCGGTTTCGGCATTCGAACTTTTGCAGCGTTGTGACGCCGGGTCCGTAGGTTCGGGAATGACAGAAGGATGGGCTTCAACAGCGTCTCCTAAAATCTCGGCAAGAAAGTCGTCCAACGATTGGGTTTCCGCGAGAGATGTTGGAAAAGCAGGTATGGATACTAAAAAATACGCTCGGATGAGTAAAAACACTTACTAGAATCAGCCAAAGATTTGTAGCCACAGAATGGATACGCGCAAGCTGGTGACGAGCACAGATTTTTCAGCCGTCCAGAGGATGTGGTAACTGTAGAGAGACGATGTATGGAACCTCGTTTGAGGCAAAGAGGGCAAAAGTCGCCACCTGATTCCTCCATCCCCACCACTAAACTGAAACCTCACGACGAAGGACTAGGAAGTCCAAACGTGACGAAAAATCAAACAAGGCGCGCTGGAATCAACGATTTTTAGGCGATTTCAACGATTTGTACATGGGTTCGAGGCTAGGGGTTCAAACTATCCGGATCCACTAAGCTTGTTCTTTTCAAAGTCGGGCGGTTTTTTATTGACCTGAAAGGCAGTCATGGAAAATAGGGTGTAGCGCCGCTCTTGAGGGTTAGAAGGAGTACCAAGTACATAGTAAAATAATAACTCAAAAGAACATAGTGAATTACCAGTCTGACAGTTTCCTAAGTAGGCGGGCCTCCAATAATATTTTAAGACGGTTCCTAGAGGAGCCGCTAACAACCTTTAGTGAAAGGTCGGTCCACTATTTGATAACTCCATAAAAGAACAACAGTTGCCTAAGGAAGGTCCGAGGTCGAAGCGTATGGAGGTTTTCGTCGTTACCTCTCCGACTGGTGTCACCTATTGGGGGTGGAGAATTGTTGCACCAGTCCTCTGCTAGGGAGACCAATGGTTTTCAGTGGTTTCGGGGAGTTTCAGCAATTTTGGCAATCAGAACATAAGTTCAAGCCAAGATTGCACGAATTCAGTTTCCATTTTTATTAGCTTCTTTGTTTGACTTACTCACTGCAACAGGGCATCTAGTACGGTCTTTCATCACTCTTTCCCCGTTTTCTTCGATTTCCAACGATTGTGCACTGGATGCATGGGTTCGAAATAGAAACCCAAGGTGCTGGGATCCATTCGGTTTTTATCGTTTGATGCTTTAAGTAAATGAGAGTCAAGCATCGTTTTGGAGCAAACTTCAGAGGCATCGTTAACGGACTCGAAGGACGAGCTGTTCCAATGTGCAATGACCAGCGATCGTACGGCTTCTCTAGGGATTTTGGCTGCAACCGTGTTTTCTCGCTCCTCTGTTCCTTACGCATGATCATGTGCACTGCTTCTATAGAAAGTCTGCTAGGAACTCAGTGCTGCCTCCTTAAGCCGTGCAGCCAGTTGCATGCAGCAAATGTTAGCTCTTCTCCTAACGACTCATCTACCATTGTATTCCTCGAGGTTCGACGATTGCATCTCAAAGGGCCGTGTCGCTCTGGTGCTTTACTGCTACGCATATCCGATAAGGGCGACTTGGGAAGTATTACCTTACATGTACCACTTCGCCGACGACAAATCTCTATCGGGGGAGCTGCTGCGCGTCGTCCAAAGGATTTCCCACTAGGGCCACTGCGTCCAGTTTTGTTCTGAACTTGCTTCCCAAAGAGCTTTTGTGGACGAATGTTCCTTGGAATTGATCAGATTGGATGTAGTTTTGTAAGTAAACAGGAACCTTCGCAACACTTCAGTTAGTCTCTCTCCACGGAGCTTCAAATTTGCCCCCCTGAATGTGTTCACTAAACGCTGAGTTTGACCGTTGAATTTCGGGTGGTATGACGGTGAATGCAGATGTCGAATGCTGTTCCGGATACAGAACTCCTTGAACTGGACCGAGGTGGACCGAGACCACTTGTCCAAGACAAGCGTCTCCAGGAGCCGTGTTGGCTGGAAATTTGTAGTAGTTTGCTGAGTGTAGTTGAGGTTGTGTCGTGAAGCAGCGGGACGATCTCCGGCCAATCGAGGTGTAAATTCACAGAATCAAGTGCAGTACATCGTTGACGAGTGTGGCAAAATCTACACGAAAGCAGAACCACGAATGTTCGGGTGACCTCTATGGTTGAAGCCAGATGCGTGAAAAGCTCATGGCAACATGGTGGCAGTGGCTGAATTTTCTGACCAGAACTCTAATCTGGCTGTTGATCCCAGGCCAGTAGGCGTTGCTTCTGGCAAACTGTTTCATGCGTCCCGCGCTACGGTGCCCCAAGTATAATCTTTTAAGGCCAGTTTGGCCTAGCGGATTGGAAACGGCAAAGTAGTCAACAGGCAGGAGTTGACGACCTAGTGGGAATTGCAGTGTAAGTAAAACTGGTGGAGTTCATCTTTTGATGGAGTTAATGACCACCGGCTTTGGACCTAACCGCTCGTTTGCTGCTGTGGGAGGTCAGCCTTTAAGGCACGTGCGATATCACTTGGTGTAGTTAAGGTCACGCAGATTGTATCGAGAGGCGTTTAGTGTACGTGGGTCTTAAAAAACACAGCAGTGATAACGGTATCTCCCTCAGTGGAACACTGTTTACTGATGAGATGAGAAGGAATGTCAGTCTGGCTGGGGTCCTCAGTTTGGCGATAACTGATTTCGAAGTCGTAGCTGAAAGGGTGGCGATCTAGTGTTGCTACCAGCCGGCGACGTACGATGGAGTACCATTCTTTGAGCCGAAGAGGAATAGTGGTGGCTTGTGGTCCGTCGGAAGGGTGAAATAACGACCGTGGATCACCTTAGGTTGCCTATATTTGGTGAAGAAGAACCTCAATTCTTCCTTTTTTGGCTTGGCTGTAGTTCTTTTCTGCATCTGTGAGAGTCCGTACAGAACGCAAGATGACCTTCTCAGGTCCGTCGGGAAAGACGTGGGAAGCAACAGAACCGACACTAAAGTTGCAGGCACGTGTCGCTACAACGGTACGGAAACTGGGATCGAAGTGAGTCGAAGAAAGGTCCGATCTGAACCCATACTTGAGCCTTTCAAAGTGGCAGAAGGACGTCGTGCAACGAACTTGAGAAGAAGCCGTAGTGATTGACGAAACCTAAGAACAAACGAAGCTATTAAAGTCTCCTTCGGAGGTAGCGTTTTTTGATTACACAAACACTCTCAAGGCTTGAGCGGCGGTCAATGATATCGAAGACAAGGCCAAGGTATTTGATGGACGGTGCGAAAAGCTGGCACGTATCTGCTCATAAGTGAAACCCACAATTCTAGGTGCGTTAGGGAACGGCCGCCATCCCTTCTCGAAGGGTGCCTGCACTCGCGATCCCGGAAATGACGACGTTGTCCAGACGCGCAGCCATACAAGGCTCGGTATCCATGAGCTGCTGGAAAGTAGCTGCGGAGGTCTTGACACTGAGTGACAGTCAAGTGTACTGGGCGGACCACGATGTGTGTTGATCGTCGGTAGTTCACCGGAACGTGGAGCAGCTTTTGCCTGCGGGTATGCGCCGGACGGATCGAGGTTAACAGAAGACCTTCCACCGTTCACGATCATGAACGCGTCTTCAGGGAAGACTGGTGGGTGGCAGTTAGCTTACAAGGCGGCGTTGAGGCCGGTAGAGCAATCAGCGCAGATGCGCACCGATCCGCTGGCTTTTATCGCGACAATGATAGGGGCTGTCCAAGATTCGCGGGTGGCAGACCTCACACCTCCCAAATCCTTAGAGCGTTTGAGTTCCTGGTCGACGAGAAGTAGAATAGCTTGAGTTGGGTACGCTTTCAGCGGAAGATAGATTCGAACGCAGGTTTGGGGTGCAGAGCGGTCTGGGCACGACTGTAACAGCCAAAACTTACGTCGAACGCTGACCCGAGGCTTTGAATGGGCTCAATTGTCCCACGGGGTGGCTTCTTTGTGGAGGGTCGTACCCAATTGTAAATGTCCGTGATTAATAATTCTGTCGGACCGAGTTGTTTCAGTCGATCGGGAACAAGTAAAATGAATTTTGAATCGAAGAGATGACAGATTAAATCCACTGCCTTGTTCTCAAAGCCGACACGACAACGCGGTTGCCCTGTTGATCGCACTGTACTACCACAGACACTGGTGGCGGCATGCGATGTCAGCTTGGCTGGCGGATGACCAGTTGAGTCCCACAGCCCACTGGAGACGATCGTTATGTCGAACACAGTGTCGAGCTGGAGACGCACTGGGTGTGCGTTGATCAGTACATAACCGAACTTTTTTCGTCTGGCGACGTTGATTATGAAGGGTACCAGTAAGTTGCTAGACCTGATGTTCGGTTCAGACTGAGGCCGAAGTGGCTGCTTGTCGGATGCGCGCTGACTGCCCGGCGTACGTTACAAGCAACAGCCTTACTTATAGCCCATGCCTTCACAACACTGACAGCGGTGTTTCTTACAGAAGCAGTGACGTGTTTAACGCCATGCGCCGTATTACCGACAGGGATGTGATAGCACCACCTTCACGGCAGATTTTACCGTGTAGTTCCTGTGGGGGTGTTGGTGCTATTGCCTTGGACATGCGACTGTGCCGACGGGGTTGAGGGCTGGGCAGGATCATGGAACAAGACAGAACAGTGTTTCAGGTTAATCAGTAGATAGTCTGTGGTGATGAGTCTCTGAGGAATATCTGTCTCAACTTGTTGGATATTACTGAGCAGCCATGTACGGAGATAACCATAATTTGGGAACCGAGGGCCTCAAAGGAAGACGAGACACTCTAACTAATCCTTTGTGGGAGAGGATGGGTCAAACAAGTAGCACTCACGACCCACGATGTCAGCATAGATGACAGGGTCACCTAAGTCTCGGTTGGTCAGCTTGAGGTGGTGGTACCGCAGTTTGGGTAGAGACGGCTGGTCACCGAATATCTGTGACATCATATGGACCCCTGGGTAAGTAGATACTGACCTTCCGCCGGTGCTTCGCAGGGACGAGTTTGCAGAAGAGTAGTCGGACATTCTACAAATCGTCGTGGCCGGCGAATTTGACATGAAGCAGGTTATGGTACTGGTGGGACCAAGAATCAAATGCCACGTTCACCCGCGGGTCGTGAACGGACCAGGAGGTACCGGTTGCCGAACTGTTGACGGGTTGCGCGCCAACAGTTTGTGTTGGCTGGCCTTGACCCGTAAGGGCAATCACTGGACAAGCCCTCCATCAGCCCCGTCTACTGCTGCAGCAGCAGCTTGACGTCAGCACAGTTTCACTCCACCGGTCAAGAAAGACGAAAATTAATGGAAAGACCACCAGCAGTATTTCGACCATGGACGGAACGGTACAATATCGCAGTATGATGCAAAAGTCGCAGTCCACTCCTCGCAACTTAGGAATCCCAACAGGTAAGGAAAAGCCTGCCATCAAACCGGTTCTAATTGTTGCTCAATGCGAAGGCGAAATAGTAAGTGGACCTCGGGCCAGGCTGCACAAGAGGTAATGAGACCGGAGCGCCAAATTCGTTTTTTAAGGAAAGTGGCGGATATTCAACTCCACAGGATTAGAAAATTCATTTTTGTCGATAACCAGAGCGAAGTCTTAGGTAATGGTGTCTTTTCCCCGCAGTAGGGTAGGACAGTGAAATCATAGGTGATGGGGTTGGTGGGGGGAAGTTGAGTAGTGTGGGTCCATTAAAATTGGGTTGGGATTGGAATGAACCAGTTATGTCCACGTGCAGCTTGTCGGCCTAGTGGTCGCAAGCTGCGCTTCCTTGAGCAGGCATATTATGATGGAGCATGGTACGCAAACTAACGAGCACTAGATGTCCAAGTGGTGATTAGTTTGAGCCCCGAAAATAAAGGATGCATCAGGAGGCCAGAATAGGTTATCAATCCTAAGCGATGACCTGAAATTTAGGGTTGGCGATAAATGTCTCTATATACGCTGACAATCGTCCTGAGTTTGGGCATTTGTTGGTGGGAGAGCGCCTCACCTCCTGGGGTCAAAGAACTATGCTTGACCAGCTCTTGAGTCAGAGCTTTGAGAAAGGCTTACTTTCACATATGTCCGGCTAGTGACCAGATTTTGGATTCTTTGATGCACTTCTGACTAGCAGGTGGGTGAGGTATTATCTTATTTTTTACTCTCCCGGCGGGTAGTTTGGATGTTTGGCGTACCGCGGTTGCTATTTCATCTTCCGACCAAAGTTAACCCTACTTTATGTGTGCTATTAGAACTGGATAGATCTACTACTAGATCAATGGGGGTAAAAGAATTGGTTTCTCACCCCCATGATTTTGGCACTGGTAGAAGGACCATTGGTAAAAATATGTGAAGCGCTGAGAGGTGAAGCTTGACTGCCATTACTACACGAACGAACATCCTGGGATATCAACGTACACTCTGTGGACACGTTTTGGACCACATGCTTAGAAGTGGTCGTATTGCCTGTCAGAAAGTGTTAGCAGTCTCTCTCAGGAGAAGCTCTGTTTCGGTGCAGAAAAATGTTCTATAAACGTGACGTCCAAAATAATTGTGGATTGCACTTAGCATGTACGCCAGGCTCCTCAAACAAAAGTTTCGCACTACTTCCCGCATGGGATTATTCCCCGTGTTTTTCATGATAAAAGTCAATCGGACGGAACAACTACTAGTGTAGACGCCTACAGTATACCGATACTGTCCATGGCATAAATCAACTGAATAGAGCAGCTAATAGTGTGGACGCCTGCGGCATGCGTGAACGTTATTCTCAGTTTGGTGCAACTCGCAACAAATCGTTTTTTTCCAGGTGTGAATCCATCAGACGCGAAATACAAGAAGGTCGTTGAGAGTAGAGTCCAAACATTTGTTCGACGAAATGTACACGAGGTCTCTTACGGCACCGTAGTTGGCAACAACACACAATTGGTTAGGGAGGCTGGAGATCACCTGTCGAGGAGGGAGTATGCCGGAAGTCTGTGTGGTCCGGGTTCGCCCCACATAATCTCATGACACGCAGACAAACACCCGGGCGGCCTACATCATGCGAACTTCCCCAACGGCTTAAATACAATGTGCAACTGTAAGTTTTGGAACTATTTTACGCATCAAACCTAAGGCAGGCTAGTAGAGCCTCTAGATGTCCACAACAACCCGAGTCAACTGAACGGAACGGCTAATAATGTGGACGCGTACGATACACTTACATGTTGTTCACGGCTGAGGTCAAGGAGACGGAACAGCTGACTGCGTAAGCGCGTGCTGTTTCTTGTGTTTAGTCCTCCCGCTAGTCACAACAGAATATGATACCAGTCGCTAAGGCGAGTCATTAAATCGGTCACTACGTGTAAAAGGAGAGGGGAGAATTTAGCAAACTTCTTGAAGCTTATTTTTTGAGTTATCACGGCGAAAATCATGTCGATCTAATGAGCTTGGCGTAGCAAGATCAAAAAGGCTTCTCCAGGTGTGAGGTGAGTGCACTTAAACGTGAAATCTTTGTGGGTGAGAAAAAATATAGATCACCTTAATTAAAGGGAGCGCTGTAAAGAAAGAAAAGGAACTCACATCAGTGCTTAGTAAAGATCTTCAGGAGAACGCCGCTAAATCGTTTCCCGGGGAGCAGAGGCACTGCAGTTAAACGTCGCCACAGAGTCTGGGCAAAAACAAGCGACTACTTAATCCTCACGCACCGTTTGCTCATAAAGCGTCATGCAGCATGCTCAAACACGTTATTGGATGTAGGAAACGAATAAATAGAAGAAAAAGGTCCAACGATTTGTGAGTCGTCCACAGATGGAAACAACCAGCAATATTGCACTGATCTGGAGATAGCCACCGCCTGCCGGATATATGACTTGCGAACCTATCCACAAAATCCTACCTCACATTGTACATAGGGTCGTATGAATATTTGTTTGTCGTCTTCTTGCTGCATGAGATCGCGTCTGGTTGTTTGTTTACTTGTTGGCCCATGTGCGTCAGTGGCGCCACGCACACCTCCGGCCTGCTCGAGCGCTCGTTAGTCGGGTCTCGGATCTCCGTGGCTGTCCCACGTATTTAGTCACCTAGTGCTGATCAAGATCTTTCGCACTTATCGCATAATATACGTTGGGTCTCTCAGTCATCCGTGTGTTTAATTGGCACCTAGCATTCATTGTGTATACCTTGAAAGCGCTAATCTATTGCATGTGAGCACTAAGGCTGGTGGGCTGGTATCATTTATAATTTTCGCAGGCATATTTTGCACGTCTGACCCCGGTCACTACGACCTTTCCACTGATTCATTCAATTTTATTCTCTGTTGCTGTCGGCCTTATGCAGGAACAGATCCTCAGTTCGTCTGACAATTCCACCAGTGTAATTTCTATCCAGACCGCGCCGTTTAAAGAGAATGATCCTGGAAGATGAGTCGCATGGCCGTGGGCCAGCTTCACGATACGAAATATGGTCACGGGACAAACGGATTTCCGCCATATGGTTGCCGCCTTCTCGCTTCATGTCACAGACGAGGTGGACAACATATCAGAGGTCCCAGACTTGAGTAAGCCACACGAACAGCCAAAAATTCACTTTTGAGTTCGCTGGCCTTTTTGACCGTCAACGCATCGCGGCTTCAACATTAACAGAGTAGCCTCCCTTGAAAAAACTCTGGAACCAGAAGTTGTCTAGAGATATGCATGATGTCTTTAGCACCAACCCCCAGTTTACTTACCGTAGTTGGCGAACACCACCGATCGCATTCGGGAAACATGCAAAACAGATCTCCTACATATTCACGGTGGCGCAGGAGGCACTGGCTTTCCTGACCGGCCATGTGAATGACCTCATGCTTCAAATCCGGGCGCTTACTACGCAACCCTTGTCTTCACACTCCTTTTTTAAAGTCAACAGAATAGCCTCTCGGTCTAGCTTCACAAGCGACGGCTGCCCACTGGGAGTGTCAACCCTAGCCATTGTCGGTGCTATCAGCAGCTTGGTGGCTGTGCTCGCCTCGGCCGCCTTCCCTGCTCCTTCTCCAAAAGGGATCAAGAAAACTTCGCTGTTTGCACGTCGCAGTGGCTGACGTAGTTGGATTCCGAAGTCGCCTATTCCTCACTTGAGACCGCGAATCGGGAGTTCGCTACACCATCGATAGATCCCAACGGTCCTTCAACGGAGCCTCCCGAACAACTCGTGCGGGTGCATTTAACCTTACAAGCGGCGAAACGTACGTCTATAGCTTTCTGTGACCGGCGCTAACGTATGCTGAACTTGCTCCGCCGTCGTATTTTCCGATAATTTTTACCGTGGCTGGCGTCGAAGTGCAAATAATTGGCACTGATTTTCTCGGAGCACTTTGACCCACCCGTCTACAGGCGACATCGTCGGTTATTCGACCGTGAGACAAACTTGTCTGTCATTGAGACGATGACCAACATGGTTCCGATTGGCCCCATGAACCACCCAGCCGTCATAATTACTTACGCATCTCAAGTTGAGCTGTTCTCCATGGTGTTCTAGCAAGAAATTTCGCTACTGCCAGTAGCGAGCGCAATCCAGCATCAGATCGTCAAAATAGACCCGCCGTTTTTTATCAAAGCTCGTCATTAAAAGCCGGATAAGCAGGAATTGATGTGCGCCGGGTTCGGGTTACTTCCTGAATTCAGGATTATTCGCTCGTCGGATAGCCTGCTAGCCTCGACTCTCCATATTGTATCGAAAAAGTCTAGAAAATGGCGTCCATGTGGAGATGATCGTAAACTCAGCAACGTCACGATGCCGAATAGGTAACTCATCCCGATTATTCAGGACAGCACAGCTAGCCCCAAAGGCGACCGTGTGTTCCTGGGGCTCGATATGGCTCACAATTCTCACCAGATCCCATTTGCCGCCCACGATATCGCTACGATGGCGGTGATCACACCATCCGGCTCGTCGGGATGATCACGCATAGCGTTTGCTCTCCGGGGCGTCGCTCGAAAGTTCGAGCGGTTTATCAGTGACACAACAGTGTTTGGACTTCTCTCCCTATATGGACAATCCTTTGGTGTGAGGTCCTTCGAAGAAGAGCACCGGAATCATTCATGACTACCTTTTGAACTAATTGCAGCTTACTTCTTTACTGTCAGTGTGAACAATTGAGCTTTCAGCCAACTGACATTCGAGTTCTTAATGACGTCATTTCTATCAGCGCAACATCCGGCCGCTGGCTGATAGTGTATGGACGATTTTAAAACTCCCCGCCCTGAAGCGCTTACTGCTGTCTGTCGTCTTAACAGCATGGTTAACTATTACTGCTGATTTATCCCCATTGCGCAAACCTTATGCAACCCTTGACCGACCTACTTCGTGGCCATACCAGCGGCAACATTGAGTCATCAGGAGCAGCTGCTAACTCTTTTGACCGCATAATAGACGCGCTGGCTGCTGCAGTTAGGCTGCACCACTTCAACGCAAACGTCATCCACAATATAGTCGTTGATAAACCCGACACAGCTGTTGGTGCCATACTCCAACGGTTCGCCGGTGGAGTTTGGAGACCTCCAGACGCTTATTATTCTCGGAAACCAAGGCCAGCACTTTTGGTTGTGAGTTACTACGTGTCTGTTCGGCCATTCATCCATCTCGATATGCCCTTAAAGGTTTCCAATCTGTGAGTCTCAGTTTCGATAAACCGTCGTTGTAAGCCTTCCCTAACTGGCCCGAGGACCACTAGCCCCCTAAGTGTGCCACCTGGATTTCATCTCACCAATTTCGACCGAAGTGTGGTACATCTCTGGCGCTGACAACATTGTGACAGACACTCTATCGTGCGTATCGGCACTGGTTAGTCACGACGCCATCTACTTATCAGCGATGACCGGCGCATAACGTACAGCAAATGATTTCCCCGCGTTCTGCTCGCAGTGGGCTTTGCGCCTCGCGGACCTTCCGCAACCGACAGCACCTAGAATGACATTGTGCGACACCTCTGGTGGACACTGTCGATCGATTTTGATTCCAACCTTCTGACGCCACTTGCTAAACACGCTACACATCATCATTCAGTCTGGCACGCCGGCTACGGACTAACTTGTTTCTAATCGATAGTTCCGGCCCGGTATGCAAAAGGTCTTTCGCACGTTGGGACGATCTTGTTTCTCCTGTCAACAAGCTAAGGTTTACTGTTACGTGTCGACTGCGATTGGCCGATACCCTTAGATCACATCCCGATCAACGCACCTCCATATCGATCTTGTATGTCACTTTTCACCTTTAGTTGTCACGACATATATCTTGCTGATGGTAGATCGTTTAATGCGATGATAAGGGGCCAAAATGTGCGTGCTGGTTGCGCGTTCGATGTCATTTCATAGTGGCCGGTCATTATTGCAACAGAATGCGGCTCACGATTCGGAAGTGGTGCCTTCACGGAAACGCTGAACGCTCTCAGATATCAGCGTACATGTACCACTGCGCAAAACCCGGCTGCACATGGCATGATGGAACGCCTTCTTCGATATCTGAAAGCATTCCCCACCGCTACCGTACAGTCCGTTAGACAGGCACCCTTTCATTGATCTTGCCCATCATCTGCGCGGCCATTGACGTCAACCTCCGCGTTTCTAGCGCCAAACTACTTTACAGTCAACCGCTACGTCCCCCAGGTGGTTACTTTTCGTCCTCCACATGCGCACTTAGGTATGATGTTTCTCACACCACGTGGCATGCTTCGCATGTGCGCGGCCTTCGTGTCATGGACACATAGAAACGAAGCCACAGGGACGCTTACACGTGTATTACCGCATGGATGGTTCACGACTTCAACCCGGGAGAACTTACACGGGTCCCTTCAATATAACCCAAGGTATTCGGGGCACTGTAAGAATTGACGGCTTGCTTTGAGAAGAATAGTCTCCGTGGCAATTCATGCATCAATATAAGAACGGACAGCAGTGAGAAGCACTGGTGTAGCTTGGTCGCTGGAGTGGGAACCGTTTTTGCATAAGTGAATGCTAACATCTTTCAAGCTCATCTGGATCAGGGGGTCCATCCCTCAGCCAAATTTTCAGCGAGACCGACGACACACTCATCCTTACTAGGTCCAGAAAGTTAACCGAGATAACCAATTTAAATGGTCGCCTTTTTAGTGTATCATGTATACATATTTGGTACCTAAAAACCATAAGGAGTGTCAAACGTACCGCAATATGAGAAAAAATGTGATGCGTAAGGTGAGGGGGGAGGAAATGTAGATTGATAAAGAAAAGGTTACAGTGATACACACAGGCTCGCAACACGTGCGCCATTGACTTCTGTTTTTCAGCATGTTATACAGAGTCCTCAACCAAAAGGGTTGGTCGTCTTTCGGACCCCAGCCAGGAAGCCGAGAACGCCCTAGTGAAACAAGCTCCACGGTAGGTGCCTTCATACCCCGAACCCAAATCATGCGTTGACCGGCAGGCTGCTGCTTCCAGCCCAACCTACTACTTGTAAACAAGACATGAAATGGCGGATAGTAAGTTAATGTTCGTAATATGTTTTCAAGCCAACGAATTCGGTGAGACAAGATAAAAATGTCCAAGGGTCGATAGTGCTTATCTGTCTCGAAAACATCGGCGGGCCTCGTCATCTCGGACACTTTGTTCCTACCGCTCTCCACTAATCCTTCGAAGGTAGCGATGGTCGAAAACGCACACTATGAACATCATACGCGCGAGTGGACTAGGCTTCGGAGCCGCGCAGTGGGACTGCTCTTTCGGTGGCACTGTACACTCAGCTTTTGGCAGGATGACTGCGTTGATGCCGACGCCATAGATGACGTAGATTGGCAAGTGCCATTTGAACCTTTGTTATGCGTTTTGTGATATCATCGGACATTCTACCGACGCTGATACAGCTCCCAAGGTACCTGAACATCCTGACTATCTTCAACGGCTCACCACCAAAGGTGAAGGCAGGCGAAGAGCCTTGTCAATATTACGGCAGCACCTTACGCTTAGTAGATGTGAAGGCCACACTAAACTGACGAACAGAAGATTGCAATCTGTCGAAGATGTTCTGGGCTCTGTGTGAGTTCTCGCAAATTAGAGCGATGTCGTCTGTATACTCTATTCCGCGAAGCTGAGTGCCTGAGAGCAAACCGACGCCATCATACTTACAGTTTGTCACGGCACACTCTAGGATATCATCTATTGCTAAGTTGAACAGGAAGGGGGGGGCGGCCAACCTTGTCGCATCCCACTTGAGGTGCTAAAAAACGGCGACACACTGCCATTAGCCCTAACCGTGTCTGAGGTCTGACAGTAAACTGCCTTCAGGATGTTCACATACTTCTCAGGCACACTCTTCCTCAATAGATAGTCCCAGAGTGCAACTCTGTCAACCGCATCGAAGACCCCTCTGATGTCCCAAAAGACAGCTGTAGGCCTTCTATATGAATGACCTTCAGGCATCTGGTGAAGTGTGGAAGTGTGATCAATCCAGTCATGGTCAGGGCAAAACCCAGCCTGCTTCCCACGGGTATGTTTCTTGCGTGTTTCGCTTAGTCTACGAGGTGCAATGACTGCGCGCAACTTTGACGTGGTAGGAATAAGGCTGATCTCTCGGTGATTTGCACGCAATGGGCGTGATCTCCTTTTTGCGACCGGGGGTAATATCAGCCAAACCGCAGCCATTTAAAACTGACCCGGAGTGTCTGGAACCAGGCCTTCAGCTGTTTACCTAGGGCTGGACCTCATCTACAAAAAGAGCAAGGGGAGCTCCTCTAGGCCGGATGCCTTGTGACGTTTTAAAAACCTGATTTCTCGATAGACTTCTGCTTCCAAGAACGGTGAAACACCAACAGACCAACGAACATAGCAGGGTCCAAAGGCTCCTCAGGTGGAGTCCACTACATCCAGGATGTCCAGTGCACTCTGTAGGCGGTCGCAACAGAAGCGGTGCAGTAGTTCGAAGATTTATCAACGAATGCGGATTTGATGTAGTAGATTTGTCCAGCCACGGAGTCCTGGACTGACAGGGCTGTTGAGACGTATGCCTCCTGTTTCCGGTGGCCGGTGACCATTTTAGGTCATACGCCCTTCAAATGGAGTCCCGCGATTCAAGATGCACGGCACATATTGCTCCCTCGGTGGCATACGGAAATTATAAACCTACGTGAATTGAGCGCGATGAATTTCTTCTGTAGCGGAGGCTTTGAAATATAATTCGCCACAGCATTTGGGTGAAGGAAAAGCGCAAAATGTCTGAAAACGCCCCCAGTTAACCGTCTTGTGCTGCTTATTCGAATTTCGAGTGGAATATTTGAGCTGTCATTGCGTTTGTGTCTTTGTTAATACATGGTGCTCTGAACATAGAATTCCACACAGTGTTCGGTACCGTCTAACTTATCCATTTTTGTCGATTATTATCTAAGTAGGTATACGCTAATTTTCACGACTCTCTCAGTTTGCGTTTTGTCCCTGTTGCCTACCACATTTTACATTGCTAACATTTACTGGTTTTGTTCATACACTGAAACACAGTGGTACGCGCAAGATCCAGCAGCACTGGCTGATCGGGGGTATCGAGTGTTTGCGGCCGATTTGGCTGTCGCATGGCTGTTCAGAATGGTATGCAGTGCCAGACGTGCCTACACTGGT
>QNGE01002482.1:25879-113155 GCA_008508345.1 Paragonimus westermani | reverse complement strand
ATGTCGACGACCTACACAGTTAAAGATATTTTTAAGTCATTTCTTAATTTACGCGCAGCTGTAAAAGAAATGTAAGTTTTCTTCCTACGCAACCTCCTATTTCGGTAACATTGTCCACTATGTCTGTTTGCTGAAATTTCGTTTAATCCCCTACTACTCAGAGCATTTTCCGCACATAAGCGTCTCTGTCTAAAATGACTGCTTCAGAGTCATTATCTTTTTTGATTTAAGTTCTCTTACTGATCGCAGATGTTGCTTTATGATAGCACAACCGTCTTTGACCAGAGTAATTAGAAACCCATTATCTCTGTCACTGAATTTGGTTTCCAACAAGCCTAGATTGTCATTACTAGTTAGTTGAAGATCTGACGATGCAACAATTCTGTTCTCAGATGGAGCTTCAGTGTAAATATGACCGAACCTATGTTGCGGTATTTTATAGTCCGCACACAAAGCTAAGGCTTCTAACTGCAAAAAATCGGTTGTAATGAAGAACAGCTCAATAGATACTTACTGGGGTCCAGTGGAAGTGATTCTTCAAGTGGTTTCTTACGTGACCTTTGTTTAGTACTATACACGATGGTCATATAGAATTGTGTAAACACTGTACAACAACATAATGACAAGTTTTCTATGAATTAAAGAAGATGGTGCAAATCCACTGGTCGCATTTGTGCAGTTCCGATATGTGTAGTCGTAATGCGCCTGAGGTTACTGTTAGTCACTTTCAGGTTGCTCTTTCATAACAGCCGTAGGAATTGATATAGATATCGACCATCATGTGTGCTTTCAATAAGAAACGACATCTTAACAAGTTCACGAGCTACCTTAAACCTCAAGCTAACCACATGGCGCAGCAACTTGCAAGTTCCAACAAGAATTCGTCGCCTTAAAAATTTAAAATTTTACAGAACTATAGTTACTTGAATAACACTCCGAACTAGGACAAAATCAATAGGTGAGTGTCATATTAAAAGCACAAGGAGTTATGTGCGCGTTCAGAAGTATAGTTACGCAACTGTTTATGGAGAACGAAATCGTGGATTTTTTTTAGAACAGATTTCAGTTTAACTGATCTTTTCAATAAACACCCTTACTCTACAGCTCAATTTGAATACCAAATCGGTGTTCAGACTTGTCCCAGGTCTCGTCCCAAAGATTCTACTTCGAGCAGTTTGCCACAGCATGTGTATTTCAGAGCTCGCTTCCGCATACTGATAGCTGCCAACTTACCTGCAAATCATCTGTATGGTTTACTTCAGACTCACTGGAGTCGTTAATCCGTGTGAATGGCATCAGCAGTTGTTAGAAAGAGTGCAGAAACTGTCAGTTCAAAGTTCGTAGGTCATTTTCCAAATAGTGACTTCACAGGGCCACGCAACATTATTAATACCTGTTTAATGACCAAAGCTCATAAGAAGTAAGTAGCTATTTGTGAGTGGTTTCGCAATACTTTAAATGTCAGTGGTTTTCCAAATTTTTCGTTTTCATTAGAACTAGTCAGACTTAAGGGAAACTCGCACATTTTTCAACATTTTAAGAATATACCGCGTAAAACAGCAGGCGATATGTAATTCCATGATTCCTCAAAAATATTCGTGCATATTGTGAAAATATTGATATACTTCGTGACGTTTGAGGGTATGTAATGTGTTCTGTCGAAAATCAAGTGTATCTCTGAGCTTTCAGATTAGTTGTTCACATTTCTATGACAGTGAGTTCTTCAGCCGATCAGTTGTGGATACCACTATCAAGCAAATAGGCAGGCTGATATGCCCATCTGTGTAGATGAGTTAGTTCTGATAGATCGGGTTTCAAAACTGTGAACCAGCTTTCGTGAACATAGAGAATTAGGCTGTGAATTGACCACTCCAGAATTTCCTGATGTTTCCTTGCTAGATCATGGTGTGTCTGGTTAGAAGCACATTTATCAAGATTGCGCCAAGAAATCAAGTTTGCACCCAGTCTGCGCCCCGTGACATTGTGTAGTATCTTACGGACTAACAACATACTGCGTACAGTTCCACGAAAATTTCCTTCAAGGTCAACGGAACCTTACAACGTTCCTAAAGTCTCTGATTGTGGGTCATTTGAAGGACTGTTTTTATATTATATCGATCCAACAAATCAATTGGTGATATCCAGTATTTTTTCCTCGTTAAAGCGCCTACCCTACGAAGTTAAGTGTCGGACCAGTGTAGATTCCAGGAGATAAGCTACAGTGAACGTTTTCTACTTTAAGCAAATTGACTGTCTCCCTAAAGGAAAGGGACTTTAATCTATCTTCATTGTGCGTCCTGCTGACTTTGTTATTCAAGTAATTTTTCGGACTGATTCACAAATCCCACCGCTTTTTATAATCAGATATATGTAACCAATACATTTATTGTAGGTTACCTCAGTAATCTTGTAGGAATTATCACTGTGCTTTGAAGTTCCTTTTGCTGGGGATACATTTTCACTGCCAACTTTCATTAAACCCGGTTTTCACTCACCAACTTGGAAAACCAGTACCGTTTGATCGCTCTATACGTTTGGTTTGGTATGATATTGATTTCTGGCAAAGCTTTTTGTTCAATAACAAGATAGCACTACAGTATATGACTGATTTGAAAGTTACCAAGACATCGTAGTTTGCAAACAACAATCAATGATAACTAATTGGAAAACGGGTAAATTGAAAGTTTTTGTAAATGTTCTGTGAGGCGTTACGTAGGCTACATAACGCAGCGATTATCCAAGCACATTCGGGGGGTATTAACCTTTGTATTTAATGTGAGGTTCTACAAAGCCCTGTTGGTCTGTGTTTCTCGCACATATGATATAGTCAAAGCGACTGATAAATCTGACTGATTCGTTTGAGCCAATCTATCGAATAAGCGGGATACAGTCGAGACAGGTTAAAGGTCGCATGGTGACAGTTGCACAAGCTACCGCAATTCGCCTGCACTCACCACAGCTGTGCGCCCAACACACTGAACCTTCGAATACCGTGCACGCAGACCCAGAATAGAATGATGATGTAAATTTGGTGCCTCTTCCGTTAACTTTGTACAACCCAAGTGATCAAAGCTATGTAACTATCCCTCGGGTATCAAACAGGACATACACCAGTGTTTGATATATCATCCCAATTGAACCCACACTAATGGGTCTTATGCATCATGATGATAAAACACCAGAAACGAGGACGTTTGGCACGCGTTTCCTCCGACGACCAAATCGGAGGTAATCAGCGTATTAACAATTGTGCGTAGGACAGCAGATCCAAAAAATAAAACTCCGGATAAAAACGGGCAAGCCATACTCATTTCTCGACTATTAGATGCGGGTTTGGATAAACCATGAAGGCCAGACGACCTGTTTCAGTGATTTGCAAAAACACACTTAGTTTCATACAGTATTTTCCGCTCAGCTACCAAAAATATATTGGATCTGTTTTTAAACCTAGTATTTAAGGCTGGGGATTTTTCAGTTTAAACTGCTGAGGCAGCACACGTGTTTACGTCGAACGTTGAGTATATACAATGAACGAAGAATTGCAATGAATACGACGATGAACTTTTTGAGTTATCGATTTTCCACTTCTCTTTGTATTCATGATTTGTGTCGTTAGTTACTTAACCGTTGCGAGTGACCGCTCTTTCACACACCAAATTTGATTGAATTTAGTTTATTATTCTACCCAGACGCCACTATTGCGCACAAATGAAATTGCATCAGTTGGTGTAAAATATTCCTTTCATTTAGCCGAAATGCTAGACTGAGAAACTGTGAACACTTGATTTTCTGAAAATATACTCGATCTAGATATATATCAAACGGTAATACAGTAGGTGACTTTGTTTATTCAAAATAATTTACCACTAAGCACAACATTTCACCCAGAATGACGTACCCATCATGTATAATACACCGACGAGCATAATTCGACTCTTTTTGTCAGTGAACTGCTTCAACTAACCCGCATAGATGCTTTTTTGTACTATCTGGAGACTGACCTACTTCTCCTTGTAAACGGTTTTTCGAGAACCGATGTTTTATCTCCAGCATTAAGACTGCTATTTGTATGTCCTAAAGCCCACAGGTTTTCTCTACTTTTATCAGCCTTGTCCTCGTTTTTCACTCTCATACCAAGCCACACGTACAGTGCACTCGCATAGGTGGGATAAAAGTAGTGACAGAGGGATGCTATACGAGTACGTTACATTAGCTGGTGTCGTCACATCAATCCGCTTTTACTACCCTTGGCCTTGTATTAAATGCACGGTTTTCTTCAGACTGAGATCAACTTCAATTTCAGATGCCTGACCAAAGGTCCCTAGACCTAGGGTCCTTAGAGGATGAACCAGTAAACTTTCTAACCAGAAAGCTATCAGTGACTGATACACGCTGGTAAAGTAAGCTTAATCGAAGAGAGACTTTGTTGCCAAAATATGTTTAGCAGTCCACTCATCAAACCTCAGTGCGCAGACTTCTGTGGGTAGTAATTAGAACACTTGACAATCAAACATTATAGACAGATTGGAATAGAGCCAACCCTTTTACATCTCATACTTCTAACACATGTATGTAATTTATGTGTGAAACATCGAGCAGTGGTTCGAATTTCTCTTTCATCCGGGTACATGAAGAATGTGTGCTATCCACGGTCTGAGTTGCTGAGTCTCCTGTGCTAAACACTTCCTAACTAAACTTAAAATACTGTGAATTGAACTTGTTTCTGAATACATCTTCCCATTTCTAGCCAAGTAGTCTCACGGCTGCTCACTGTTAATATTTCACACAGTCCAGAAATCTACTTCTCGTTGTTTAGGTACCAACGTCTTCATAATCGAACCACCAATTACTGTCCGTCTTCTAATGATTTATGAACTATTTTCGGCCTTCTGTCATCTATGTGGATACGGATGTTATATTATATCAGAATCTTGTTCCTCATTTGGCAATCGCTTCATAAAATGACAAAACTTCCGCACAAAACTTCCATCGATTATTCTGCAGTACACTGGTGCAAGTATATAGACTTTTGAGAATGCGAAAACAACACATGAAAAGCAGAGATAGGGTAAATGGTGCATGCCGAACTGTCCCGAATTCCGAACCATTTCGATTTAACCACTCGAACAGTGAATCATCAGGGTTGGGCCTGTAAAGTCGAGTGAGGATGAAGTCCAGTGTTTATGTGGAATTGTTTATTTACCCGCACCGCCTATCCTTCACTGATCATACTACACGGCGTTTGTCTGAAAGAGCACGTGCACATCCTTGCGTGTGGGTTAATAGGGATGCAACTATGGCAGCCCCAACTGCAACTGTCTCCTATTCGGCCATTTCGAGTAATTCTATTATCAGGAAATCGGATTCGCAGATCTTCTACCGAGATCCTAGATATTGGCCTAGGATGGTGGAACTTTGAAAACGGAGAGTTGCCGCGGCGATTCAAATCTAGCCAAGCAAACCTGACTACTACTTTTAAAATAGGTTCTTGTGGACACTTACATTGCCCCGACTTACTTTCAGTCGAATTTACAACTCCGAACAACGGGTGAGCACACACTTGGAAGTGGTTTTGCTGAATGATTTTCTTGCTTACAACGGTAACCGTTTTCACACTTATTGTAACGTAATTTGTTTGGTGGTTAAATACAGGAAACAGATCACGTCTTTTGCTTTGCTGTACCCATGAATTCAACATGTGTTTTTAAACGATTCGGGCGATCGAATGGCACTCGACCTAGGCTTGACCAGCAACCGGCGAATGAACAGTTTAAAGTGGTTGACCGGAATTGTGTGGACGCTATGGGAAGTCTGAGTGCAGTCAACCTGGAAGTCACTATCAGCCGACGTACGCTAAATACAATTGCTGTGGTGATTACCTTCTTCGAAATGTTTCAATAAACTCCTACATATTTTGCTGCTGTTTGTATCAACATGATGTAGATTAGATGGGGAATCAAAGAGTAGGCTTTACTACAAAGCTGTATTCCTTTACTTATTGCCTCTTAGTGGCATGTTTTTATCCACATCGACTGTTTTTATGCTCTTGTGAACTTTCATGAAGTTCTCAAACAAACATGATAGCTGTAGTAAGGTCATCCAAATACAGTTCCAGACTTAGTGATATTCCTTATTCAAATGGAACTAATTTAATACCTCCCAAGCTCAGGTTCAGTGAATCCCACATTTTTCCTGTTTGCGAACTATTTCGAACCGGATTGGTGTTCCGAACAGATTAGAAAAAAACGATGGCACAGAGTGTAATATCATGTAACAAATGATGACTCTCTGACTGGCTGTGACTAACAGTTTAACAACTAATTCGATGTAACCCTCCGCCAAGGGAACGTTTGAGTTTTGGGTCAATACTTTTAATGCTTTTTTCACTGTGGTTGAAAATTCACCCTCCAGAAAGACATAGTTTATCAGGTCTGCATTTGACCCTTGTGCTAAATTAACAGTTCAGTTTTATAAACGTCTTCGGGTTTGGTGATTTTTTAACGAAAACTCTTATATCCACTTTGGTCAGCATTTCTTACTGCGTCAAGAATAGAACATTTGGTTCTAAGCAGGCAGTTGTGCGTTTTCAGCCAATGAGCAACAACTTCAAATTGAACATCAGTTATATTTGATCACAACATTCGTATTCAGATAGACTTCCCAGCCCAACTTTTTCGAAAAGAAGCACTAGACTCGGGTTTCACTGTTGTCCGAGTTCTCCGATAGTGCATATCCTTGCCACGACGAAGATCAGAACTCTGGCAGCGTTTTTATGAGGCAACCATATTGACCACTGTGCACTACTGACGAATTCTAATGAGAATAAAACTTAACTCTAATGTTTCTTTTCAGAAGAGGCTGGTTAAGAAGTTTGTCTGAATGCAAAGGTTGCGAACAGATGTGTGTGATGTTCAGATTGTAATTAACCAAATCCCCCACTGCTTACCAGTGATGAATAATAATCTTAAATCACCACCAGTCTGTTGCCTCGCATTTAATGGTGTCTTTGGATAAATTTTAGGGAGTTTCAACTAGTTCCCGCGTGGGGGTTCACATTCCCATCAACTTACATCAACCTTTTGGCCAAGAAGTAATTTTGGACTTCTCACCCATGGGGTGACTTTGTTCTGACCATCAGTCCTGTCCGGTTTTACAATCTATCGACTGTAACAAATCCGCCAGATAAGAGTCCCAGTGTTTTCCCATCTGACATTCAATTGCTTCGTTCACCTCTTTCCTCGGATTTCGTTCATGTTATTTTGCTCATCAGTTCCAAAATTTAGTGAGGTTGTCACTGCCTGACCCTGATCGAAGCCAAGTCATAAAGTTCTCGAATTATCACTTATCTCAAATTTCTTGAAATCAGGTGCTTTTCAGTTTTGGTTGAACAACTCAGCTGGAAAACTCAATTTGTGGGGTTTGCCTTATGTGAACAAAGCAAACAAAAGCCGGTATGTGTTTTCACGTTTGCCATCAATCAACAGTCAAATGATCGAAACGGAGCTATCAAGGCAACAAGGATACAACCCACTCTATTTTGCACCGATTAATCTGGCCAATGTGGCTATGCTTTTGATTATTTTAAATTAAAGTGGATTTTGACCACGTTCTAAGATTTTTCACAGTCTACCGAATTCATATTTCCAGTCGAAATAAGGGAATTAGCTTGTATAGAACACAGACCAATCCACTTCGATTGCGGCTTTTTCATTCAGATCGAATTTTCATCCAGTTGACGTCAAAGTGTTACTCAGAAAGCGGATGTGGTTGATTGTTTGGATATGGCATTTCCGTTTGTTCTGCTGTAAATTCTATGGCGTAGAGGCCAACAGAACTATCTCATGAAAACTTGAACAGATATTTAAGCCACAGACATGACAAGGATATCCACCAAATTTGATGTCTAACAACACCGAAGAACGAATGCGGTACTCACTATTAGTTGCAGTGTGTTTGAAGCCAACTGGTTATCTACAACTTCAGAATAACCTGTCAGTAGCCAGTATTTCGGTTTTTCAGTAACACCCAACTGTTGGCACAAAAGATTCCTTGAACTTGAACATCTAGTCGGTGGGGTGCGTTACATTGTTTTTTCACTATGGAATGAAAATAAGTTCCTCTTATTGATATCCGCTAAGGAATGTCTCCCAACCGACTGGATGGTTATTATCTGGCAATTAGTCAGCGGAGTTATGAATTCCTCGATTGTACCGAAGTTGCTCACGCCACCAGATAGAGTGCATATTCGTAAGTAACCCCCATTACACCTCGTAAAAAAGAAAGATGAATTTGGCTTATTCTTTTATGAACGGTTATTTGCATTCCAGAAATATCATAATAACTTGCAATATACTAAGGTGCTGATGTTGTGTCGACGGGGTTCCTTTGTATCCGGCTACTTTCAAACCAACGATATCAACCACTACAGCATGAAATTCGTCAACTGATTGGTGCAGAAAGTATCAGTAGCAATACCTGGGAAATTGTCAGATTCGTTAGTTGACTTCCGCAGATACTTTACTGTGAGTGATTTGCGTTTTGAAACTGATGAATAGTAATTAACGTCGCCTATGTCACGGATAGTATTCGTCGCGCTGCACTTCGTGAGCTTGTTGATCAGCACACACCTTATGAAAAAGCAAAACAGCCAAGGAGACATAACGGCTGCGAAGTTAAAAAGAAAATGAACCCTCCTGGAGGATAACAACACGTCACATGCTATACTACCAAATTTCCTTTCCAGCTTCACGAAAGCTGCCCGATTAACTTGTCACTAACACTGGTATACTGAACTGCGGACCATTTTGTGAACTGCCAATGACAAACCAGTGGTCAACTTTTTGACAAAGGACCATTTTCAGAAAGAGGCTTCACAGGTCACTTCGAAGTTCTTGGATGCAACCTCCAAAAATTTCCCCAAAAACTGTTCGAGTAACTTGATGGTCATTGTTGAAGTGGTCAATCCCTTATCATTGTAGTGCATTTAAATCACGTTCAGCTGTTAACTTCAGAAAGTCTGTCGCATTAACCTGAAAAAGAAAACCCTTTTTCCTGAAACATTAACGGTTAGGCCTGAGCAACTTGAACTGTGCCGTTTCTAGTTTTTTTACTCTAATCCTCCATGTTATCGAGATTACGCTGTAGTCATATCCACACAACTCATGGGAAGCAGGCTCAGAACACTGTACCTGAAAAGCTCTACTGTGATTCACGCCAACAATGTAAGCCTAAAACGACGATTTTATACTTCGATTCGTATACTTCAGTTTTTTTGTTTTCTGTGTTGGAGCCCTCTAATTTTCTGGAAATTTTGTCTTTCGTGGGCAGGATGATAAGAAGGAACATTCCTAAAGCCGCATTCACTGAAATATCACTGAATTCACTGGAATTCACCGAAGTTTCTTTTTGAAAATCACCCTATTCAATAAATCCGTCGCTCTGTCTAGTGAGACGTATTTCCCTACAAATTTCGCGCGTGGCTTTCACATTTTCTAGCCACTGCAGGATGAGAAAATGATGTTTATATGTGAAAATTATGGGTGGAATACATGGGAAACGAAACATTGTGGTCTTACATGTAAAATTAATGTTTCATTCTTAGAAGTCCAACGATTCTTTTTGATGTGGCACCAAAGTTCACATGTTGCACAGGTTTAAACGCTGGGCCTGCATACCATCTGCAAAAATGTAGTTACCGACATTGGTTAATATCAGTTCGAGGTTTTGTCCTCCCGTATTCCTTAAATCTCGTGAGATGTCTTCAATGCAAAAATGATATATCAGCCCTTTGAAATTGGATGTGGTGTCTGATAATTTTAGTTTATTCCGACGTAACTAACTCAGGTGCAGACATACCTGATCGGATTAAGATCGGGCTGCAATGAGAAATTATTCTCCTGAAAACTGTTGGTCTCCATGTGTCGGATCTTGAGACCTGACAGTGGATTGCGTACTGGTTTTCTCTACTCTACCTATATCTATTTTGATCAGCCCTGGAAGGTACCCGAGACCGAAAAAAGTATGTTCTATTTCAACCTGAGTTATCACTTTCACTATAAATCTTAAGTTTCATTTCTTCGGTTTATTGGTTGCTGTTTTCAGCCGGCTTCCTCCATCAGGGTTTATACCTGCGATGTCAAGACGTTGTAATGTTTAACGCTTTAAACAGTCCAGAATGTCAAGTAGCAACATTATTGTAATAATGAGTTAGAGCGCATGTCGTGCTTCGGAACTCTTTGGATAGTAGATCACTGTGGTATAGCTACGGAGCGCTTCGAAAAGCCGAGATATGGAGTGTGTAACAAGCAATTACATTCACTCGACTGTATATTTTTCGTTCTGTAGAC
Source organism: Paragonimus westermani (assembly GCA_008508345.1). Taxonomy (NCBI): domain Eukaryota; kingdom Metazoa; phylum Platyhelminthes; class Trematoda; order Plagiorchiida; family Troglotrematidae; genus Paragonimus; species Paragonimus westermani. The sequence goes on along the minus strand of QNGE01002482.1, from coordinate 102,809 downwards.
CGCACAGCTCTACGCCAGGAATTGAGAACAAGAGAATCTGCCGGTCTTTCCTTTCTTCTGCTGTCCAAATATGACATACCTGAATGTTTCCACCTGGTTTCGTAGTCACAGTCTAATTCCAAAATTATTTTTTAGTTTTAAACGAAGTTTGCCAGTATCCACACCTTCATTCGAATTCCCTACATAACTCTCTTGTTCTGATTCGGATTCGCTGTGCTCATCTGTTCTCTGGAAATACAGGGGACTTATTTTAACTTTTGTAAATCATATGGCTAACTAATCGACGTCAGCACTTTTGCAGAGGTCTTTACTCACGTTGTTCACTGTCTTATTCCTCCAGATTCATATTACGTGTCATTCGTTTGTGTAGAACCACAGGCGGTTTAGCTTATGATGACGTGCACGCACAGGAGTCTCTCAGCTCTGACCAGACAAGGAGAGATTAACCTAAAATCGGGTGGTGCTAACTACGATTGATGAGAGCTATGAAATTTCAGTCAATGAAATCTCAAAGGGCCTTCCAAACCATTGCCACCTTACTTTTTACCCAATGTTACGTTTATCTTCAGTCGTCGACCGCTTTACCGATAATTTAGTCAGCTTATCGGTGTACCCATGGATGAGTAGTCCAACTTGGGGACACAGGACAAATCTTACCTGATGCACTGTTTGTTTGAGGTGACGCTTTAACATCATGTTATCAAGTGTCCAACTTGCACAGTTAAGTATTTGTGAGAACTGGTCCCTTGCGAAATCTGTTGCTTGCTATGTTCAGATAGGGGATTTTGTGGTAAATAACGTGGTTACTACGTTTGTTCACGGAAAGTGCATGGTATGACAAGATGATACATTTATGCTTTTAGTTTAAGTCTTCATTTCATGAAGGTGTAATCACAATCAGGTCACACATTTTAAAAAATCTACGTTATTCTTTCAACCCCACAGCAGGTTTCTTGTTAAGTAGCAAAGAATCCCATTAAAAACAGCACAATACGCTTCTTGTGGATTGTTTGGGTCAGCTGTTGCAAGTTTCTAATATCCTCGCTGCTGCGAAATAATTTGAAACACAATGCAATTAGTCCCAACCTGTTATTCATCTGCAGTTCGACGTGAAAGTATTCGTATCTTCACTACCCAACGAGTAAGAAACCACCGGTGCACTTAGGTGTGTGCGCACGTGTGTGGTGTAACCGTTGTTATCGAAGTGGTCGTTTACTAAACTGTATGTGACATGCAGTAACACTAATTAGTCACATTCTGTTGAGCTTTGCCTCGCCATAATGACTTTTTTCGTATTACCAGACTAACCAAACTTGAGAGAATGACATTCAGGTAATTGTGACGGATTTCCATTTATTTTTTTTAAATGTTTTTCTTACGGCATCAGCAATTAGCATGATATGAGAGCAAGCGAAAAACTGCGGTCAACCAAGTGACCTACTTTGGTTACTTATAATTTTTAGTTACTTAGTGACCTGAATCACCCACAAGCAGGGTTTTTCAGTTATTTAGTCGATACCGATACAGCCTCCTTCTCTGGGCAGCCGGTCGTGGTAACAATAGAAACCGGATCACTTTAACCTGTCTGAAACCACACTAAGTGGCGAATAGATGAAAAGACATCTTATCTTGTTTTTATCTTCGTCAACTGTGTTTGCATGATCGAACATTTAAAAAGCCAATCTGTGGTCATTTACAATAGACCATAGTGATTTACACTAAATTTAGCAACATATTAAGCAAATATAACGAAAAATGCAGAACGATAGTGATGGTTTGCCTGACATCAGCCCTTAAACAACCTAATAATAACTGACTAAATATTGTTGAGAAAATATTCAATGTTTTCAATGACTGTTTTAACTAATTGCTTTCGACATTATATTAAGCCCAAACACATCGAAATAAATAACAAACCAATGTTTGTGGTAAGATGCTTGTCAGGAAACCAGTGGAAGCCAGAACAATGTAAAGCTACACAGGTAGGCTCGTCAAAAGAATAGTGTTGATGTAAGAAACCATCAATTCCCCAAAAGCATGGTTGTTTTGCAAATATCGGGCTAAACTGAAGGCCATTCTGCAGCGATTTCATACACCACTAATCAAAATATCACTTAGCAATGGTATTCTTCGTCATTTCAATATAGAGTGAAGTCCCAATCGAAAGGTCGTCGACTGGAGTTAACCGGAGAGTTACTGAGTCTCCTCTTGAGATGATCGAGTAACCTGATCACTACTCACAAACGGGATCGATTGAGCGCTCACATACGACTGTTTGATAGTACCTAAGGTGAGGTCAATGGTACAGTGGTCAACGTGGTTGCCTCCTAAAAGTGTGGCCGGAGTTCAAATGCCTGCCGTGGCAAGGATGTGCACTACCGGCAAGCTGTGACAAGATAGAAACTCAAGTCTGATGCTTCTTTTCGAGAAAGGCCGATTGGAATTTCTATGAGAATGCGACAGCTGTGATCAGTTATGAGTGATGTTCAGTGTATATTGATGATTTTAAATAATAACTTAATTGCTCATGCACAAAAATGTGATTATAAATCCTACACTAATTATTCGTCTCCTTACGGTTTGCATCGGTGATGACTTATTTCAGACTGATTTAGGCTGAAACGTATTACCTCCGGTCAACTTATTAGGAAGAAATCCGTCAGGATAAACTGGGTGGTCATCGGTTGTTGTAACGCGCGCGTTCTACATGTGTGCTTCCATGGATGATCATTTTAACTGTTCTTGAGTGTATATTAAAACGAGCAAACGAAGAAGCCTCTGTGCACAAACGTTTATCAACCAAAATCTAATTGTAGCACTGCTAAATAACGTGACAGGTTTGCTACTTCAGAAAGGGACCCAATCGCAAAAGCCTTAACTTTGGTTGGATTCAAAAGAATAACAGAAACAGTATGCCCAGACTTACCAGCAATATAATTTCAATGTTGAACACTTGAGGTGGTTGCTTCCAGCGTAAACTTTGAGTGAATCTGTTACCGGGTAATCACTTCTTTGGATGAGATGGTTGAGTAACTAAATCTAAATATGATATTTCTTTGCCCCCGACACAGCTTCATGGATCATGGGGTAAAACGGTTGCCGCACTTTGACCCTAATGTTTCTGTCCCTCGTGTGAATACAGCCGAAGACTGGAATTTTTCAGATACACCACGTTTGATTTTTACTGTTGGTCGATTGTTTTGGGTTAACGCATTCAAAGATTCCTAGTGAATAGATCAAAAACTTCACAGGAAATATGTGGTCGCAGCTAATGTTTATAACCTATTTACTTATTTATTTAAGACGGTACGAAGCAAGTTGAAAAACTAGTTAAAAAAAGTGGAACCTTCTAAGAATCTACTCTTAAGATGTACTTCACATTTAGATCTCTAGCATGTAGACAGACTGGTAGTGTCACTTTGGAAAGCCCACTGATACCTCCTTTGACTGACATCTTCGTTTCATATCTGGATTGTCCGTCACAATGTGGAATAATGAGTATGATGTTATGTCGCCACTATATAAATGGCATTCTGGTTTAAGGAGAAAGCTGACAGTTTTCTTCGCATTTTGTTTAGTTTCACTATGACGTTAGGTCTAAATTTGACCCTGTGCAAAATGACTGCACCTCAGTGTTTACTGAACGCTTTCCAATACCATCGACGGTACAATGACAAAGTCAGTTTATTGCAGTAACACGTGAACTGGCCAATATATGTATTGTAAAAGTTTTCTGTGGTTTGATATAACATGTATTGTGAAAACATCGTTCAATAAGATGCCTGAACGGTGTCCTCCATGTAATCCGGAGTGGGAGCGTGCCTTGCTTCTGAACATTTTCATAAAGAGCGTGTATTCCGTTAGGTTTATCAGGAAATATTCAAAACTCCATGTCACGCGTGAGTTACTATTCAATATATCTAAGGTGAAAGTTTATCTGCAGCTGATCTTCAATGGTGGAGACTTTGGCGATATGCTCATCAGAGGTTTAGACTGTGGATTTCAACGCACCTGTTATTATGTGCACCACAACTCAAATTCTAGCATTGCGGTTAAAGAATTTGAATCGTTCCAAAATATAAGTTCAATTGCGTAAGTTCGGCCACTTATTTCGACAGAACGGACAGCTAATCACGTCGTCGAATAAATGAGAATATTCTGAAGGTTTGATAAATCAAAGTGTCACGACGACTAAGCAGTTACTATGACTGACAACTGGTTTCGTGGATCGTGTAGCTCCTTTTGAATGTGTATTGTTGAGTGAACTCCATCGAAACATTCCGAATCGCTTCCCAGAGTGTCAGCATTGAGCTACCATTTTCCCCAGAGGTTTCTCTTAGCATAAAGATATATCCCATTCTCTCTAACTAACGTAAGTTGAGTAATAACTCGAAATTGTCAGAGTAGCCGACGGTAATCAAACCGATGTATGTTGTTCTACATAAAAGCAATATTTTTATCAAGTCCAGTTTTACTAGGTGTGTATAGTCAGTTGTCGTATGCATACATCAATAAGCAGTATACAGTTACCAGATACGTCGCGTAAACTTATGGTGTTCACTACAGGATAGTGAACACCTTTTCCAGACCTCAACAACCCCATCGAATATTGGATGAGTTGGCCACGCAGCTATCCATTTTCTGTCTCACACTCAGTTATTCCAATTCTATACCTCTTCAATGTGTGTAGGTCTGCCCCCTACCATCTGTGTGACGTAAAAATGCAAGTGCTTGGACCGTATTTTTAGATATTGTCCTAGTTTGATTTACCCCCCTCACTCAGTTTTAGAAATATGTCCGTCATGATTACCCCAAATAAATTAAGCCCATTTTTAAATGAAAATCAATTACAACAAAAAGTGAACTAATTTCCACTGAACAGTTGTGTTAGACAATATGTTGAATTTGAAGGCACTGGTAGGCAGACTTGGAAATGTTCCCTTTGGTTCAGAGTGTTAATGGTTAATGAAAACTTCCGAATTAAACGACCATTTTGGTACCAAATTGTGTAACTATATTGCTTAATTACGGCCGATTATTATTTCCGTGGAAATGATATACAGTATTACGTGTTGGTGGCCAAACATGTTATATTAGTTAACAGAAGGGAACCAGCTTCTGCGTTTCACAGTGCATTCTTACATGGCAGTCTCAAAATTAGCTGATCCAAGGAGCGAAACATTTTGTGATCTGATATTTCTAACAAGAACTCCAGTCAAACATTTTTTCTAGTTAGTCCTGCATTGAATTTGCAGTAGCCCCACAACCAGTGGATCGGAAATATTCAGTCAAGCCTCCCAAGATGGGATAATGTCATCATCATCATCATCATCATCATAGACAGCAATACATCAGTAGTTCACACTAATGCTTAACTGCCACACAACCATGAAGAAACAGCAAACCCTATATAGAAAGAGAGAGAAGGAAAAAGACGGGGACGGGAAGGGAACAAACTACTGAAAATAACTACGTCCATATTCAAACATTCAACATCAAGGTGCCTACACCATGCAAACAAACAACCGAGCTGCAAGTGAGAGTAAGGAGTCAGCGAACACGTTGGTCTACCCCGTTGACACTCTATCGATTCCGGATGCTTCGCTACACGGGGCGACGACAGGAGTTTGAACGGAAAGCTTAGCCTAACGTCAACACTTCGGGTACCGTTCCTGGCGGAAAGTTTGTAGCATAAATGAGGCATTATCTCAAATCTTAACAATTAATTAGTTAAATTCGAAAGACGCTTAAAGACATTCTACTTATTCGGGATCATCGGTTGCCGCTTGTCGGATATCACTTTCATCCTCCTCATCATCATAGACAGCAATACATCAGTAGTTCACACTAATGCTTAACTGCCACACAACCATGAAGGGAAAGCAAATCCTATATAGGAAGAGAGAAGGAAAAAAAGAAGGGGACTGGAAGGGACCTAACTAGTGAAAATAATTACGCCTATATTCAGACATTCAACATCAAGATGCCTACACCTTGCAAACAAACAACCGAGCTGCATGTGAGAGTATGACGTCATCAGCTTCTGTTAGTGAGTGGGTTTCAACAATGTTACATAATTACTGTAAACCTGCCGAGGAAATGTACTCTCAGAAAAGACAAATTTTAGAATTGTAGACTCAGCAAGTAGGAGCCAGGGACTCAATATGCAACGACCATGATTTCTGTGATCAAAAGACCAAAGATTGTCTATCAGCAGCACTCAATATCGCTATCTAAACGCAAAATATATACTAATTAACATATCCGTGTGATATGAATCAGCCTGTGTTAGGCGTCTCCAACACAACTGAATAAGATAATAGAGTAGAAGGTATATACAGAAACTGATGTGTTGTTGTGGTTTGGATTAATGGAAACGTTCCATAGGTTGTTTAAAATTTCAACTGTTCACTGTTTTTTTGTCCGTGACCACAAACAGAAAAATTGTGCAACTAAATATCTTGTGATACGGTGCACTTTTATAAAATACAATACTTGAAGTAACCTGTGCAATCGTTTGATTAAAACAAATGGACGGTTGGATTTTTTTCCCGGTCGTTTGCCGTATGGTGTTCCCGCGAAATTCAGATGCAGGCCTACAATAGTTTTTCAAAAAGAACATGTTTACATAATTATTTTTTTTCCATACTCCCTTTCTGACGAGAGCCACCAAACAATAAAGAAACTGATAATGGGGAGTTCGTTAAAGCTGACTGTGATACCAAATAAAGATGAGTAGAAAGACTTCGTTAAAAGTTTCTTTTTGTTGTAAGCGTTTGCTCCCTTGGTTTGCAGAAATCCAAATATAAAATTTCGCGTCCGGCCAAGCTGTATGACAGAGAAACCTGAAATCAATCTGACACTTGTAACCGATAGAATGAGTGATAACAAAATCCAATGATGATATTTGAGTTTTCAGCTAGGTTTCTTAGCTCAGTTCACAGTGCTTGTTGCATCTGGACATTGTGCCGGCATCATTGACTTATCTTCAGTCGAAAACTGGAATTTTTGCGGCTGCATCAGTTTTAGTCTGAACATGGTTTGTTAGCGTAAATGCGTGTCTGTCACCATCTGATTTGCATTCGGCGTCATGTTTTTGAACAGTGACAAAAATATAGTGGTCATGTGTTTTCCGACCCTACGACCATTTCCTTGGTGGTAATATGTCACACTACGATGTTTGGAGCAGATAAATGTTATCCTTAGATGAATTCAACACTATTAAGAATGAATAAGATGAAGGGCAATTGGTTTAGTTGGGGAGGCATGTGCAAATTATCAACTCAACAACGGTTATTGTAAATGATCGTCGAAGAAACCAAGTTGGACCCGGCTCACTAACAGGTTTTGTATACATAAGTTCGTTGAACCAACTCATAGGGTTGTCGCGGTCCTGACTGCGTAATACCTTTTGTGAATGTGTGCACACTCATTCACTCTTATCTGTTTATGTCCGTAATTTATATATATATATATGTTTATGACTAGTGAGAGTAGGCGAAGCATCAGCATATCGCAGGGGTTTCCTTTTTTCTGTCCAGACGGAATGATTAAAGGAAACTATTTGAAAGAGTGTTTTGACATTCAAATAAGATTCTAGGTGAACTTTTGTTGTTTCGACGAATGTCATTGGACATGCTGTAGCATGTCTACAGAAAATTCATTGGTAACGAAATATTGGACATACGTAGGTAAGATTTTTCAGTCGGTTGTCCTTCACATATGGGTATTTACCGGTTTGAGGCTTGTTTGACTTCAATCAGGGTTTTAACGATAATGGATGATAGATGATCGCGTAGTTGCTTTGACAGAACTTGTATACGATATTAAGTTTGCTGCATTTTTATTCGACACGTGCAAACCATGTTAGTATATACCGACGTTCGTGAGCAGAGTTGTAGTTAGTGGCTGAAAATTGGTCACCTAAGCCACAGATGACGTCTACGTGAGTGTGCCAACCAGATCAGTACGATCTGATGGTAGCCAAGATGCAGGCATGGTTACCATTTACGAGAGGGGAGATGGCAAGAAACAGCGAATTCAGAACGGGTAGGTTTCCAAGTAGCCCTGTGTGGATCACATACTCGAGGGGTGACGTGTGTATTGCAGTACTTCCCACAGATCATTCAACGGGGTCCTCACCGTAGGTTGTGCAATGAAAATCTTGAAGACACAGAAGTGTCCAGAGATCCGAGTCTGTCATGGTCTTTATTGAGAGATGCCCTCGTAACAAGCTGCTGTTGACTAAAATCATTTGGATAGTGCCCTCTTCCAAATGGGGATTAGTAGATTCAATGACAAAACTTCACTGCCTCTGCTGGCTAACATAAGTGTTCTGGTCTCTGATTATCACTTTTTATTATCTACTAGAACCGACTGATTCATTCCAATGACTAATAAGGCACGCCTCTCATATAATTAACCCACGTCTGACCTGCTTGCGTTCGTTTAGCCATATTTGATGTTTCCGAAAATTGTAACAACCTTAGCTCCTCTCCCCGCGACCATCACGATGTTACCGCCCATATATTTGAAGAAAACAGAATGCTATCGACGAGTCAAAGGAATGAGTTCGAGGTCATGTTATGGAGTATTGCATGCGACGTCTGTTCACACACACACACACTGCATGTCAATTTGAGCTACGAAAACTTCGCTTTCCCAGCTAGTCTCAGTGTTCTGCGTTTGGCTTCCTTTTGACAGATTTACTGATTGTCCGTTTCGTTTTGCCTGCAGAATATCTTTTAATCTCTTCAGATAGAGCGTGATGGCATACCTAGATTTCCCTAATTTGTAACAGCTAGCCTGCATAAGAAGTCTGAACAAAACAGAGCACGAACTATGATTGATGCTCGCATTTCGTGCTGACTGGTCAGTACCGAATTTAAGATGGCCCGAATTGTTTATTATTTTTAACATTATAATTATGCTTATCCATTCCCTAGTTATTTGTTGTCAAAACCCAATTCTTGTTATTTTAAACTCGGTATTGATGAGTCGGTAGAAAATGCGTGCATCAACCATTTACTGTGTTTGGCTGTTTTGTTCAATTGTTTAGGATTCTTTGTACGCTTGGCTGAATTAGTGGTAAAGATAGCATCATTTTCAACTCCAAAAATGCGATTTCTTCTTTTCCTGGGAAGAATTAGGCCGAACAAACGTGAAAAGACTTGTTAATCGCACGGGACCTCACCTCGTGACAACGGATTTACAAGAAGACTGTGGGCACGGCAGACCGGCAACCACAATGTTGACTGAGCGATTTTGCATCTTTTGTCCAAGTACTCATTATTGGAAATGTTTTTTTATATATAAACACATGGATGAAGTACATCAGAAGCTAGACAACAATCAAAATTTGTCGTGACACCTTTGGGCGGAAGCGTTGACCCAATTTTAGGCGTCATCGACTACACAAAACTGCGGTTACCAGGTCGATTGTAGTGACCCGAGCGTGTGCCATGTGACTGCCGCTTCGTTTTACATTGCTCCCGATCACTTCATATCAAGAGAAGGTACAGTGGTACACAAGGAGAATAAGAGGGGTTCCAGCAAATGCAGCTAAGCGTACAACGGATTGTCATTCCAAAGCTTCAGGAATGACAGGAATGACAGCGAGTATGATTTGAACTTCCTTCATGGATAGAGTTGCTGCTGATGCGAGATTAGGATAAGTGGGAATTTTTTCGACCGGCAGACCAACGATCGATCTTTGCTAAATCTGTGAGTAGGTGAAATGATCTTACTGAACGGTTATCGCGACGTTGATTCTTATTTTTGAAGGCTGGAACATACGCTCTGCCCTTCATCTATTCTGATTAGTAGGAAGTTGTAATCTCACGCAGCAATGCTTCATTCAAATAACTTCGAATGTCAGCATATTTCCATTTTTTTCAAGGAATTGTGTTTCGAGTGTTCAGCCTGTTATCCTAATCTCGAGTCTGTAAAAATGATGGAGTTTGTGAACTTGCGAAGTGTACAAATATGTAAAAGTTTACTGCTGGACAGCTAATTTGCGGTTGTTCCATAGCAGGAAGGGAAACGCTTGAATTTACCCCTAACAGTTAAATTCCTCGATCATATGTCCAATCGATTTTTCGTTGTACTGAAAAAACTTGGCGAAACGCTACGTATTCTTGTTGCACAGTTAGGGTGCATACCTTGTTTTTACAATTTCCGTGAAGGCTGTTAGAACAGAAACTCATCTCACAGATTTCCATTATGTTTTGTTCAAAAATTCTAAGACGTGTTTGTTGTCGTTGCTGTTGAGACCGATATGACCGCCGAAATGTTAGGTTTTCGACTCTAAGGCATAGGAGAATGGCGTTCAACCGGGCAAAGATTGCTTAGTTTCTCGCATGATTCGACTAACTTACCAATAAAATAGAATTACACGTGGCTGTTAGAGAGATAGTGGCTCCGCAAGATTTGTTTTGTAGACCACAACCGTGACTTTGATTTTCGTGATTGTATAAGGAGCACACTGATCAGATCACCTCGCGCTGGTCCGACCAAGTCATCACAGCTGAACTTTAAACTGCAACTGGTTGTAATTGATAAACGGATCACATGATCCTTTTGAGAGAACACACCAGCGGGTCCGTAGACTTCACTCAAACTTGTTTGACCAGGACTTTACATTTACATTGATAAACTGGACGCAAATACATGCCTACGATTGTGAAATAAGTGTTTCTTTGCCAAATCTTTCTGTAGTTAATCACAATCTGCTCACTCGGTTAAGCCCACCAGTTTACCCATCCCTGACCCAGAGCGTCATTTTGCTTAGAACTCGCTGGTACAACAATTTGTGGTCCATACTATAAAGTTTATTTAGGAAATCTTTCGTTCAAGAACAATCATTTCAGGTAATTAACATCCAAACGTTTAACCAAAGTGGCTTGTGACGGGTGCCCAGACAACGGATTACCTGCGGGGTAAACGTAGTAACCAGGTCCAATCTCCCGTCAGTGATTCCACAATTAGGGCTTTTCCACAAAAACGAACACACTGTGTGGTAACTCCGTAACCTATACTATTCAGTCAGGGGCACTGCAGACAAGATTGCTGCCCAAAAACTTAAGTTGGATCAAAACTACCTGTCGTGTCAGTGGCGTACAAACGTGATCTGGAAAAGGCAAAACTCAAGTCCGATTATTCTTTTTGCAAAAAATGACAGAAAATTCCATTTACTCATGGGAGACAGCATCACGAAATTGTGTTCATTTAATGACTGTCTAGATAGTTAGCGAACGCAGGAACACCAAAAATCTTCGGAATACTTACACCTCAAAAACTCTGAATTAGCTATGCAACTGTCGTTTTTAGTTGGTTTCCGAAAAGATCACCGTTCCAACTCCAGTCAAATAAGGAAGTTGTTTTATGTAACTTGAGAAGTGAACAATCGAATCTTCAACAGACAGAATATTTAGCAAGATTGTGAACACAACTTCATACGTAATTCCTCTACGATTTTGCCGGAATTACGAAGAATGCATGCTGAATGAAAATATAACATGAGAACCGTGTGCACAAGTACCTGCATACACATATTTGGAGCGGGAGTGAGTTTAAGATGTAGATGTACACAATGAGTGATGTAAACGGAACAGGACAAACTATTTGGGCAAGCGACTAACGTACCCCGAAATATTGAACCCCTGTGGACGTAGTGAGGGTATAACAAGGAATAGAACCACAGTTACAGAAGTGTGCTAGGGAGGAAGTTGAACACCTATGGTTATAAGACCAGGATTAAGCCTACAGCATAATACAACCAAAACAGAATTAAGTGTGCATTTGGAATAGGGGAGATTAAGTTATGCGAGATCGAAAAGTACTACGGAAAAGTCCCGATAAAAGAGGATCTTAGCTTTTTGATAGAATCATCATTAACATGAAAGGGCAAAATTCCGGCGATTAACATATTGATGTTGAGGAAGAAAGTTGTTTTCACACCGTGCTTCGAGACAAGCGCCAAAATGGCAGCCACAATTCGGTTTCTTAAAAACAGAAAATAAAACATTAAAACTTCTTGACGTTTTTTAGTAGTGAGGAGCATGCATTAGTTCAACTGACCTGTTCCGTAAGGCAGTTGTGTAGAACAAGAGGACAGGATATTTCAGAATGTTGGGTGACAAGAAGAACATTCCTGTACACTTTCACCAAACAAAACGTTTAAGAATGAGCACACGGCTAGCATGCAGAAAAAAGTGGAATATTGGAAAGTACAGGGGACTTTTGACCATTTAAATGAGTAACCTGGAAACGATGTGAAAAAAGATTGTTCAGTAACATTGCGATAGAGTCGAAAGCCATATTATTTGAGAAGACAAAACGGATTTGACTCTGTGTTGATGCATTTGAAAGCATTGTTATAATCGAGGCAACAAGAGCGGACAGCTATGAATTTGTTACTGAGAGACGAAGGAATTGAATAAACAAAATAGGACAATGTCTCATTACAGGCCCGGTACCGCAAATACTTGAAGTCCTGCCACTTGGTGAACTTATTTTACAAAACCAGGTGCACTCATTCAGTCGAAATTTGGACGTGCCATTGTTTGACGCCAACCTACTATTAGCAATTTTACAGCAGTCGAAAATTTTGCATTATCTGGTACCCCTGTGTGAAAGTATCTGTAAAAGACAACCGAAATTTAAGCGCACTCTCAGCATAGCTGACGACAGTGTATCCAGCAATTTTGCTCTGTCAGCTTTGAGTTGCGTCACAGAGGGAAGAGTTTTTCAATGGAACAGTGTGATTCATACACAGAAGATGAAAGGAAGTTTAGTATGCTTCCGAACTTGTGATTTGACTTTTTAATGTGGCAAAACGACTTCTGTCTTGGGTGGTCGACATCACAGCTGTCTCATCGCATTCTAGATTTCGTGGTGACTTTCGCTGCCGAGCGGTGTCGAAAGGTAAGCGGCCGTATAACGAGGTAAGTCATTCTTTTCTTATCGACCGAAACGATTTTACTGCTATGTAGCCCTTTGCTTTATATGAACCCTTAAAATTCCATAGGGTTTTGTGCACTCACTAATGGAACCCTTACTTTTATTGACATAAATTGTCATAAATTGTCATAAATTAGTGTTTTCAGTTTATTTTTGGCAAGTGGTAATCAGCCCAATCAGTTCTTAACACGCTTAGTATTGGCTATCTGGTAGACAGAGTTTTGTCCACTAATGATAAACTTAATCTTTACCTTAGTACTCACAACTTGACTGTTTAGAATGTTTTAACGTTAAATCAAACTGTGCGGAGACAGATAAACTAGTCGACGTCGAGACTGTACTGTTATGTGTGTGTGTGTGTGCATATTCTGTGTGAATTTACTAAAGAGTTGTGCTGAACCTACGGACTTGAGATCAGCCGCGACTGTTCACATAAAGACAAGGGTTGACCAGAAAACATGGTAATAACTCGAAACCACTCATCCTTACACCGTGAACCTGTTTCAGGTTACGTCTGTTTTCAGCTCAGTTGCATCGCAGATCATTTAATCAATTTTTGCTGGTATATTTTGGAACGTATGGGTTTTGAGTAATCTGGTAATATGTGGTTTGAAAGTAGAAAATGAGAATAATTGAAACATCAACCTTGAGGCTAACGTATTTTTAGTGCAGACTCACATTTAAGAAATGTCTATTTCTGTGCAAACAGATCTTAAAAGATGAATTAAGTCAAGTACCAAAGGTGGGTTGTTGGTGAGATAACATTAATGACTATGTGATGTATTAAACTAGATGCTTTTTATGCTTTAACACTAAACCATCCGTTTCACGCTTGTGTGGAAATAGCTCAAAAACCTAAACCACACAATATTTAGTTCAGATGACTGCGTTTTACATCCAGCTAGCATCTGCTGAACAGTCAGAATTCTTTCAGCTGAAACATATCAGCCACGTTTAGTAACTAAAAAGAACCAGTTAAATGCGTAAATATCACGCAGCTCATTGCATTGGTCATTCAGCTGTTCAGTCGTACTGAGTAGTTTTCATGAGCCTGCCCAAACAGACTTCTGATTTCGTGGGTGACGTCGTTGGTTCCATAAAACTAGGAAAACATTTAAAACAGGGCGAGACCACAGAAGGAACCACTCTAAGCGTTTAACTGGTAACGAATTGTTCGAGTGAAATTAAAATATTCTTGCTTATCTTAACTGCTCTAAACAAGCCAAAGACTGCTGTTTAAATAGCCACATTAATTTCACGTAACACGGACTTGTCAAACCTACCAACTTTGCCCTTTTATTGTCTGTCAGAACATTGACCGTCTTGACGAGTTCTGAGATTTGCTACGACTACCATGAGCACTGTAACCCGTTCGCGTTTTACAATTTTAGATTTTTTTTACCGACAGCACTGTATTTCACCGTAGGCCATCATACGACGATTTAGAGGAAATCTTGAGTCATTTACCATAAGAAAGTGATTCGAAGTATACGAGTTAAGCTGAGATAAAACGGAGAACGAGATTGGTCTACACTCACTAGGCTTCCACCAACGGCAGCCCATGTAACCACAGTTTGATGTGCTATAGCATGCTATACTTCACAATAAAACTTGTTTGTAAACGACCCATTAATTAACTGTTTGTGGCATGCATAGCTGGGAGTGCACACAGATGAGATAGGCAGTATGCGTCCATCTGGCTGATAAGAACGACGGGTATGGAATTGTCCAATAGCAAGTCGTGGTCTTTTCAAGTCTCTGCTTCATGTGAATTGTCGCACACTATTCGATTCTGATTGGCCAAATTAAATAAAAAACCAGTATAAATGTACGATAGACTGCTACGTAAACTTTCTGAAATTTGTCATTGCCTTTTTCAAATTCTTTGTGGTGAAATAACTATTCCCAAATGACTAGCTTGCCTGCTTGTAACAAGTGGATCTTCACCTCAACTGGTCTTCTGATAAAAGACTGGCTGCTACACCCGGCTAGGCCAGTGGATCTAACTTATTCGTGGAAACAGAGATTATTTCCCAGACAGCAGTCGGTCATCTCTACCAATCCAGACCGGAGTGATGTAACGGAAAACCTCGAAATACTGCAAATTATCCTGTACTTTCTTTTCCCGTTACTTCCTGTTCTTACTCTGCTCATGACCACAACAAACTTCATTCAGGAGTTGAGGCTACATATTTATCAGAATCACGGCTGTGTTTGGCCGCATACGGCTCGATTGTCTAGTCAGTTCATGATTTATTTCTTGTTAACTGGAGTGGAGGCAACTTTGATTTGGTTTTCAGTGCTGATGCGTTATGTTCCGATCAGTCGATCTAAATCGACGTTTAATGAACATTCTCCACAGACCATTTGGCCTGAAACCAATAGCAACGGTAGTAGTTCATTGCTAACAGAACCGCAATTCATCATTGAACTCCCAATTATATTAACTGCACAGTCTGCCGTGAGACTAACACTCGTATTGTGCATAATCACAATGATAATTGATCGATTTCTCATATTAAACTCAATCGTCAATACGCAGTCAAACAAGAAACATATAGTGAACTATCTGAAACGATTATATCCGCTACTATCATTCTGCGAAGAAGACAACTTTTGTTCACCTGGTGCAATTTGCCGGCATATCACGGAGCCAAAATGTCATGACATAAGCTCGAGTCCGGATCATTTCAATTCAACGAATCACGTAGAGAATAGCTACTGTGCAAAGAGTGATGGAAATGCTGCAATACATGGTTTTACTATGGATACCGTTGGTCAGAATCATGTGAATACCAACACACTCACCGCATCACCAAAACCACGGTCATTTAGTACAGTGAGTCGGTCACATACCAAAATTTGTTCTTCCAAATCTACATCGGCTTGCTGTTCACGAATCCTTGTCGAGTGTATGGCACTGACTTCCTTATTCCTTATAATCTCTCTGGCGTTACATCTGCCCCAGTTGTGGTTTTTTCAATTCGTCTGGTCAATGAGCTCCCAGTCCGAAATGACATGGACATTGATCAACAAACCTCTAGGCGCTTTATACGAGTACAGTGTGACTACATTCGGATATATCATTCCCGCGTGCTTAATGCTTGGAAGTGTAATCATACTGAGCGCAAAAATGTGTTTGTACAAAAAACAAATAACTACATTTGTTGCCCAATACTATTCAAATCCACGAGATTCCATTTCTCTTGCTTTTATTACTGAATACTGTGCGCGAATTCTCAACCGGGATTCATGTCTTGTTTTGTCCCTAGGCTTGAACTGCATACTGTGTTGGCTACCATATTCAACCATTAACGTGTTTCAGCGGTTCAACTGTCTGTTATATGTAACACATGAGAATGAGTACATCAACATAGAGCATGCATTATGGCCAACTCAGACTGTGTGGTTGTGGTCTGAACTTTTCTATCTACTAGGTGATTTCTCGGTACAATTAGTGGTTCGTATGGTTCGCTTGTGTGATTCATCGAGATGGACTCTGTATCTTCAAAAACACACCGCAGGCTCAACTGTCAGTGCTTGCGAGACAAGTTCGGATGATTCCAAAATGCCCTCAGACGATGAGATTCGATCAGGTGATACACGGATGAGGACACTTGCTAGGATGGATACAAACCATGCGTTTCTCCATGCACATACTCCTTCGGAAGGTGGGCAGACCAGTCAGAATATTTCTCCACTTCCAACCTCACACACGATGTCTGATGCAGTGAGACAAACAACACCTGGAACAAGACCGTCACTATTCTCTTCTCGGCGGACGAGGTCTTATCGTTCCAATCCATCACCCTATCCTTCGCCGCTTACAAACAGAATGGTGCAACTTAACTCTGGTGGTACACAACAAAACTCTTACAACCGTTCTGTTCAGTATAATCGCTATATTGAACCCAAAAGCTCCATGGTATTGCTAACCTACTCTCCACGGGCTCGTCATCCTTACAGGGAGAAACAGCCGAAAATGACTTACCAATTACCCCCTAATACACCAAATTTGGACAAACCATATCACTGGTCCATAACTAATCACTCACCACCACCTCTCCCGGAACCACCGGCACAATTAACCGGGACAGCAACAATGATTGGCGACTCTTCAATCTATTCCACTCCACACGGTTCACCTGTTGATTTTCGTCACACTAACTCGCGGACCCAAGTGGTGAGGGCTAATTACAGAACGCACTCCAGCCCCGTGGATTTAACTGGACGGCAGAGAGATTCAGAGTTAGTTGTGATCGGCGAACCTGGTCCTATGGACGAATATACTCCTCGACTGGATAATGACCCTCTTGTCACTTTAGCGTGAAACTGAAATATGTAAGAGTATAATAATACGTGATCAATTTGAAGCATTTTCAGAAACAGCAAGACTTTTCCGAATCACACACTGTAAGTTTGTACTCCTTTTAAGATGTCATTGGTCTTACCTCTAAGTTATGTTTACTCTGTGGTGTGAAATGTGGATATGAATTGTACGGACATTCATTTGCATGATAGGGTTTAAGAAGAATCCATGTTTTTCTGGTTGGACGTTAACTTTGCTACGGTTTTGGAGCGACTCAAAATAGGTGTCGGTAATCTTTTCTGTGAAAGTTCCACATCGAACATCCAAAACATTTTCGCCCACGGTAACAAATAATCATCAGATGATCGTATGAGCTTCGTTCTGACGATAGGAAGCACGATCCGGTTCAGAATAAAGGAGACGTTTGACGATTGCTTAGGTGGAACACAGCCTTTACGCCTAATATTACTGAACTGCAAGAAATGTTGTATTGAAAGAATTATTGATTTAATACGATGTTAATAAGAAGACAGAAACAGTATAAGGTTGCACACCCAGAAATAACCGAAAATAAAATGTCAGTTTTCATTTTCACTAGTACTCTAAGTATACAGCCGATTAAATTATGGAAATAAAAAACGTTCTGAGGATAAAAGGTCACAGCTAATTTAGGTGGATGGATGAAAACGTCCACCGGTAACTTGCAACTCGTGAATGTTCTCATCAAATTGACGGAAAGTTGGAGATAGTTACTTCATAAAATGTAACCGAATTTGGGGACCATATTTTTGAAATCAGTTGCTGCGTTGGACTTCAAATGGACATCCGATGAATTTGCTCACCGGTTGGATACAGCATATTTCTTTCCTAAAGATATTCGTTCAGCTTCGTTCTCCCCAAAAAGTATTCTGCAACATGAGCAAATTTGTGATTATTAATTCGGCTTAAAAATAACTTCGGTTTTGTACTGAGTGCACGGATACTGGTGAATAAACCATATGACGGGTTTATTTTTCATTTAATGGCTTTGGTTACAATTAAATTTCGTGACCTGTCGAGAATTACACCTTGAAGAAACTGTGGTGGAGGTATGTTTCATTCAGCGGTGCCTTATTCGTAAATTGTACCACTCAATTAAAAGAAGCAGACGTATTCATAGTTTTGACCCAGAAATCATTGACATGTGATCATAGATAGAATTTCCAGCCGCCTTTTATCGAAAAGACCACATAAGTGATGTCGGGACGAAAGAGAAAGCACAGTCGACGTTTTTCTCTAGACTGTTTCAAGTAGATGTGTTTTCGATGAGCTCCAACAAGAATGAAACTCCAGTCTGGTAGTTCTTCTTGAAGGAAGCTGGCCGGAAGATCCACTTGACTGCAAAGGCTGTGATCAAATACGGTCGTTTTCCAACTGGAAGATAACCAGATTCACAGCTACTTATCAGCACCCATGTTTTTCAGCATTCGTGGTCGAAATAAGTCGGAAATTTGTGGTTTGCCATCGAGTCTTCTGTGATCATCGCAAGCAGTAAACACTTTTAGGTATTACATTACCTGCTGACAAACTAAATATTTTCATGTGGACTTACAATACCTGAGTAATGTGTGAGTATACAACAAATAGTGCACTTGATAACGTCAGCATGCGAACAGTTTGTAACAGTATGAATGGCGACGATTTCATCAATTCATATCTCTAAATGATGGCACATAATTTGGGAATCACACTTCACCGTTGTAACGACTATACGTACTTCCACTTGGATACCACCCTTAATTGGTCACGGTGTTTCTAACCAGTTAGACTCCTAGCCAGTCCAAACAGAAAAACACTGCACTCGAGTTTCGCTTCTGGTAATGCTTGTCAGCAATGCACCTCCTTGCCACAGTCTGAATTATACCCTCAGCCAAGCTTACATAAAGCAGCCTTGTTTCAAATCGGGCGGTTAATCTGATAATGGGCTTGACCGGACTATCATAAATGAACGTTGAACCACCTTTGTTTTTTAATAAAGATTAGGTTGCCCGGTCGTCCTATCAAGAAACACGGCTTCTATCTGTTAATTCCAGTCGATTGGAACTCTCGGGGACTTGGTCAATTTTAAGCTAAACATCATTTGTAGTCGTAAGATCTCCGCACCAAATTTGCTACGAATGAAGTTGAACAATTTGGGCGTCGTTTTTAACATGTTATTGATAAACAGATTGGGAGTGTTGTAATCAAAATCGATTTCGATTACAACACTCCTGAGGAAGGTCACCCGAGGTGGTTGAAACGTAGAGTATTACAACTTACTCGTAACGTTGTGTTATTCCCAATCTGTTTATCAATCATTTGTAGTCGCTCGCAGATTCTACATTCGAGTAGACATTCCAACTGTTCTCTTTCAAAAAGCAACTCTGAACCCAAGTTTCGTCCACATTAAGACCCACTCATATTGCGCACTCATGACGCAGCCTGCACTTAAACTCTTCGAGATAAGTTGGCCGGAAAGTCACACCTAATGCAAAAACTACAATCAACTATGAACGTTGTTCGAGTTTAAATTACTTAGACCTCCGATGTCTCATCAGTAAACTGAGTACACTGGAAATAAATCAGATGAACTTGCTGGTGAACTGACCAGTCCAAAAAGTCTTGTATATTCTTAAGTGGTTGCAAGTTAACGGTACGTAGTTGCCATGTACGTTTCGGTTTTCTTTCATTCTGGATCTATATTATGATTTTTTCGGAGCACGTGTAGGACGGCAACAATGTCAGAACGCTAAAACTGAATTTTCCGTGTCGAAAAATACAAAAGATACTCATTTTAGACATTGTTTTGTTTGTGATGAATTATCAGTTCGCCTCTGCATGAACTAATATAACACCGTACGTGAACAAACCTATTCGAACTATTGCATATTTTCAATGCCATTTTGTAGGTTTTGTGCCCCTACATAAATAACAGTGAACAACACTAGGAGTATCCTTATAGAAAACAGATCATAAAATGTTGCAATCCTCTATTCACTCGACCCAGTTACTTTGTGTTCGATTTGACGAAAGCACCCGAAATACAGGTGTGTCTATCACTTGTTCCGGTATGTATGTTATATTCAGCTGGCGTGTGAATATTTAGTAGATATGGTTCACACTGCACCCTGTAGTCTGATTTGCTGAGATATATAATCCGCGAAAAAAATCTACTCTCATCTCATTCAGATAACTGGTTGAAGCATGTGTCACGGATGTTGGAAGAAGTCATGCAATCACAGTGAGCTGGGACCAACTCAGAAACAACTTTGTCCTGAGTTAGCTGCTGTCACACCCCGAAGCTTTTTGATGAGTAACTGACAAGCCAAGCTAATAACAAATATGTCAGCTTTTCATCTAAGCCTGGATGTTGGATCCTATACTCGAGGAAACACGTTTGAGGGTTACTCTGGTTTCCTTGGTAGTCTCCCACGATGTAAAAATCGCGTTAATTCGACAATTCGATGCTTCTGTGCGATCACTGGATGCTAGACAGACCAGTTCTACTGGTTTCCGTTCTGGTATTTATTTCGTTTAGTTTCGCCCCAGAACGATTACGGCGTCTATTATTGCACTTCTATTTTTCGAGATCTGCAGCCAACTTAACATGGCACGTTGGTTACTTCATTATCACATCTTTTTTCCATAAAACGTCACGTGTGGCATGTTATATGTCAAATCGTGATTGGATGATGTAGTGCAGATATCACGTGACAATCTGCGGAACACGGATGTGTTTAGTGCTGTAACATCATCTGTTTAATCAAATACAGTCCATAATCCCTGCATAAAATCTTGTCAAATTACCATGCACAAGTACGTGGATGCTGATACAGCAGTTTAAAAGTGGAACTTAACAGATCAAACATTGTGAGCATTACGAGCACTGAGTCTAACGCATATATCGCAGCTATTATGTGCAAAACGTTGAAATTTACACTTCCACTTCTCAAACTGCAGGCCATAGTTTTCAGCAGCGCAGTAAATCAAACGTCGAGATGAACTGTACACCATTTTGGTGTCATCAAGACAACTGTTTAATTATGTAAAGATAGACATATGTGTAAAACACCTGGGGGATAAATGATGCTGTTTTGATATAAGTAATTAGGCGAAGGCAGTGCTTATTCCATAACATGAAAGAGTGATCGCAAGAATGATTCTTTAAAGTGAATGGGAAAAGATGGCAGTGTTCCAGCGAATGAGCCTATTAACCTGGCGATGACAGTACAGTGTGCAGAGAAGCCCCGTTACTTTGTACTAACAGGAACGCAAACCTTCTAGAGTCCGTATACAAAATACAACATCAATTGTATAGTGTAGAAAGAAACTGGAGAAAATTTCACTACAAAAAGTTTTCAAGTAATGAAATAGGTTTGGCATTGATTTCATGTGTTACGGTGAACTGATTCGCTCTTTCCAAGGTAAACTCCACTCAAGAGAAATCACCTGTGAATTCCCCAACACCGGTCTACGATAAAACAGTCTGAAACTAATCCAAGCCATCATTGCTTCAATGACGCATCTTAATTCACTGCTTAGGGATTTTATCCTTCGTGTAGAAGCAAAGCATGGGATATCACTACTGTTGCCTCTCTTTGGTTTATTTTGGAGGAACTGCTTGCGTTACTCCGCATCCGATTTAGGGCTGCGCCTACCATAAGTTTAATTATATTCTGCTCTGTCACGATTACCGGCAATGAACCGCCTCTTATGGTTAGTACTGTCGGGTGTATTAAATTAATTTACGTAGCACTCTTTGACAGTAGCAAGAGGTAGAATGAGACCTCTTTCTTTCCGACAGGTCACTGTGAGGTTTACATGCTTGTTACTGAACGTCACAGACGCGACGTGACCGGTTGCAGTTTGGTGTACTCATGTTGGCCTGCACAGTCCTGATAGAAGCAATGAACCGGGTGATTTTGTATACGGGCTCATAAAGGGAGTCTAATCACCTGTCCACTGTTTTTGAGACCACTACAAAGAAAATGAACATTATTCTGGTAATATGTGTTACATCTTTAACGGTCGACTTCACTAGAAAATGGTCGGCGACGGTTGACTGACAAATTAAGTGTGTGTTTCGTACTAGAGGTATCTTCAAGAACAACGTACGACAACAGCGATCCCAGTCTTGTGTTTGTGTTTAAATGCAGCAAGAATAGAAGTGCTTCCGAATGGAAGAATGCAATCGAAAGTAGATGATGTTCAGTACCTTGGAAAAAACCCTCCATCTGGTCGCTTTAACTGAGAAATGTAAATAAGTAGGTTAAAGAATATGTGTTTTAAACTTGACCGGGAACGATATTCACAAACGGACCTGGCTGAAGAGGAATATATGATGGGTTGGTCACATCTAGCGACAACCAACGGCTGAGTTATAAGTTGACGAATGTTATTAAGGAAGGGCGTAGTAAAAATATTACTACTCAAGAACAAATGGCAGTATATCCTTGTTGGTGAGTTCTAATTAAAATTTCGATAGACAGTCATGCCGTCAACACTCTCTTCATCACATACCCACTACTAGGTTTGAAGAATCCCTTCACACACGTAAACAAACAGATGAATGTATCTCTTCTTGGGATAGTCGTACAAACAGAACATTACGAAAAGGTAGCTGTGAGATCTTGCCCGGAGTTTGAACGCCGGTCGTGGCAAGGATATGAGTTATTACCTAGCCACGTCGAGAGCAAAAGTCGAATGTAGTGCACATTTCGGAACGGGCAAGTGAGAGGTATAGTTTTATCAGAATGGCCGTATTCATTGACGATTCCAACTAAAGAGACGGGCAACCATTGCAAACGATCGTCCATATATATTCTCTATGGCCTATTCCGTAAGTCATCCGAAGAGCACTAGACGTCTAACGCTTATGAGTACAGCATTCGTAACAGCCTATTTCTAAACTGTTCACAGCCGGCCAATTAACCTTACTAAAAGTCCTGCTATAACTGCTGTCTTTATTTGTGAATTTTTTGGAATTAGTGATATGATAAACGACTTTGAAATTCAAGGGAGTATAATAATGTGACTGAACACGTGTCTGATTCCTCACATTACAACGTATCATGAACCGACATTTTCCGATTGAGTGACCCATTTTTCAACCGTGTGCTGTATACTTTGTGTGCACGAATAACGCTCAACCAAACCAGCCGATAGGTTGCTTGTTCAGTCGGATGTCTGTATATATGGGAAAAAGGAACTCAGTTCCCGTTGAGCGACAGGTGTTGATCACATACAAACAACGATCAGTCGAAACCTAGTACAGTATAGAACGGCAATACTGTCATTTTAACAAACAGATAAATTAACCAGGAGTTCTAAAAGATGGTCAGTAAGGTAACAAATTTCCATTTTGTAGGGTAGGCAAACTGAATCCACACATTATCTGAGCACCACTCACAGCTGACAGCAGTTATTTAACTCAGACACCTGTCGATACTAGCCCAATGCAACGAAGAAACAAGCGTGAGGTTTAATTCCGCTAGAGGTCGTACGTAGTTGACATTCTTGCCAATACTAAGAACTTAACACCGAGCCGCTTGCTCCCGCGAAGAACTTCTTGACCACAACCCTGCTGACTTCTCAAATAAGATGATCGAATATCTACTGTTAGTCCGGAAGAACCTATGCGATACCGTTGAAATTCGACAAGTGCGAATTCGGATATAGCATACTTTTGCACATTCAACAAAACTGTTCCCTTATCACCAGTTTAGAATAATGCACACTATCTCCAACACGTCAAGGATCAGAAAAGATGCATGAAAAATATCCTTCTGTTCGTTAAATAATATTGAACAGCTGTTGGAATTGTAATATTCTGATTCAGAGGAAATCAAGTCAATTGCAGAACTCACTGTACTCTTGGAAATGAATGTTCTGCATTCACAAAAATGCCAGTTCTGCAGGTAAACCAAGAAATCATGAATTTATACATATTTTACCCTTGTGCGGAAAGTTGATATTACTAGGAAGGTTTGCTGGGTGAAGGATAACAAACGAAATTTCATCATGAGTGAAAACATCTACACAGATAAGAGTCTGGAAAAAAACCGTATAATGTAGATGATTTGGATCACATAAACCTCTCAAACCAAACGACTCGCAGGGTACAAACTGTTGAAAAGCAATACTGTCTTTGACAAGAAAGAAATAAATATCAACACATGCCTTCACAAAAAGAAGGACTGTTTGACAAGGTTCAGAGTGATTTCAGACTTGATGTATGTAGCGTAAATTCCAAAGCAATATAAACAACCCGTATAAATTGCTTAGGTTAAAATATGGCATACTTTAACGGCACGTATGCTGTAGATTGAAATTCAAAAGGAGTTTAGAATAACCGATAAAAAAGCAGGTGCTACCGTGTTGAGTTAGAAGTGGAGATACGACAACAGTTAGTTTAACTATGCTATGCAGTGTGAAGTGTGCTTTAACCTAGGTGATCAGTTCACTAAGAACTTAACAGACGGAGGGTGATATTTCTGAACACTAAGGTCCGAAATCGACAACATTTGTACGTTCCATTAGAAGTGGGATTTTATCAGAATGTTTGCGTTTCCACCGGTTATGATTAGTATTCAGTAACGCGGTGCTATTAAGTTTAAATAATTTCACTGATGGTTAATCAAAACCCTAACAGAGACGTGATTTGCCAAATCTCTTTATTATAACGTGAATGGTAATACTTATATCGAATGAAATCAACTGAGACGTACATCGGTTTGGTTGACTGTGTACAAAGTTCTAAGAGCTATGTGAAGTTTTGTTAATAACAACGGTGAGCGTTCGGAATTCGGTAAGTTCGCAGCAAATGGTGAGAGAATTTGTAGGCTGTTCAGCGCCTGTCCTGCACTAAAAAACTTCGTGGACTTTTAACGTTTATCTTCTATGTCAGAATTTAGGTTGTCTTATCCACCAGCTGAACCGTCGAGGTGTACCAAAACCGGATCAGTGAACTCGTTTCAATGTAGGTTATAATTAATCTTCTATGCAAGCAAAGTTTGGTGGAGAAGCGACTGGATAGCAACGGATAAGAGTGTTTGGTGAAATTAACTGCATGGTTGGCGGAAATATATATGAACTAGATATTCAAGCGTACCACAATTTACCATAATACGAGAAGCCAGTTTCGCTTCAGTCGTCAGTGAATTAGTGGTTCACACGACCAACAAACATATGTAATACCTTGTCGGCGGCTAGTTATAAATGCTTTCAGTATATACAAGGGTTCACAGTTATTGACTCCGTACGTTAAATAAGTACAAATGTACATAGATATCAAGCTGCTAGTTTGCTTTAGCATCCCCATCAAGGACCCTAAATTATGATCATAACGTTTCACGATACTCACTCTCAAACCAACCTATGAGACTGGTTTTGTCTTTGTTTAGGATCATTGTAATCAGAGATTCTGTAAGAAGGATAGAACAGGTAGCTTTTTGCGTCAGGATCCAAAGCTCATATCCACTACATTGCTAACGCTATGCATGATACTTGTTCACACGAAATTGACAGATAACTTTTCCACACCTCGTTGAGTACATAGATACCAATGCAGAGAGGTATATAGTGCACGGAATTATGGATAAGGTAGCATACGTAGCTTCCAACTACGAAAATATTTACTGAATACGTAGCTGATAAGTTTGAGCGAAAAGGCCCAACAGAGAATATCGACAACTATTGCCGAAGCATAAAGTTATATGGAGTATGTAATTTTGTTGACTGGGCTACCTAAAAATAATATGGGGGATGGGGTATATTTGTGTTTTCTTTGTACAAAGATCAGTTGCAGTACATAATGGGTTCTTGGGTTACACAACAGTCAGAAAACATTCTTATTAACATACTGGCGCACTTCAGCACTAGTTGCCATGAAACGCCTAGAAAATCATATAAATCAGTGCTTCTAATTACTCTTTTTAATAATTTGGAGGCTGAATCTTAGGCAAAGTATCATGTTATTTGAATGGCGATTGCAATTTAAGTTCAGGTACCACCAAGTAAGCTTTCATAAAAACGGACACTGGAAGAAAAAGTGTAGATATACCCCGTTAGATAAAAACAAACGAGAACAGTTTGTACTGACTGGACGGCACAGACTTGACATGAAAGGGGCTCAGATCCCACTCACGACCGACTGTACTTTTTGGTGCATAATGGCTTTATATCAATAGATTACGTGGACTCTGCTGAGCACTGGCCAACGTTTCACTCCTTCCAACATAACTCCATTCATCATTATATTCGGACCGACAAAATCCAAAGTGTGACAGTTTATCGGAACGTCGACGCTGGCCATTTGCTGAATGCCACCCATTAAGTTGACTTACACACGAACCCGTAAAAGCTGCGGTCACATCCACACCAGATTAAACAAAATAACCCAGGCAGTTCTCAGAACAGTTGAAAGCGCCGTACAGGAATTTTACGCAGTATAGGTAGTGCTTCGTTGAAAGACGATTTGTAAGCCCGTACACAGCCATATCGGCCAGTCATTTTGAAGTACCAAGTCACCCTTGGCATACAAATTTGATTCTAACTTCAATATTTACTGAGCAAAGCCCACGCTACTGTTGCTGTGATCATCTTTCACTCGTTCCTCCTAAGTGACCGGAAAACATCAGCTTCATGTGCTAGATCATTACTACGTTGTATCGTCGTCATGTCCACGTCACTCTTAAGCGAGGTTCTTATGAATGTATCGTTCCATTTAACTTGCCTAGAAACCAGGACTAATTAGTACTTCCAGTACAAACCACACAATTTCCAAACTTTAGCGCGTGACGGTCACATACCCAGCTGGGTAGAACCGTACTGACTAGTGTGAAGTGATGATAGGTTGGATGAGCGGTACTCAGCGCAGATTACCTAGAGGATCGGTGCTGAGGATTGGGCATGTATACCAATAGTGAATCGCGCCCTCCCTACTAGTGGGTGGACAGTTAGTCAGTGTGCATGTTAATGTGTAGCCATTTGTGAGTGCGTACTGGGCTGTTTTTGTACTGGACCCGTATTACCTAACTTATCTTACCTAGCCTTGTTCAATTTTTGCCCAACAGTAGATTATTACCTTGGAATAATTATGGTAGATCTTATTCTCTATTGGCTAAATGAAATTAACTGAAGACCAACTTACACGTGTGTTCATATGACAAACAAAGGTCATTAATCCACTGTTGAATATCAATTGGAAGCGTGAATACAAAGTTCACATCAAACGTGGATGATGCCACTAATGTAACATTTATAATCCATAAGTGTAAATCTTGCCAAGTAGGCTATTAGTGTTATCGTGCATGGCCATAAAAATCACTTACGTGAGTGAATAGATTGGCTCATATACCCACATTTTGTCGGAATGCAGTGAGGTATTGTGCATGGCATGTGGACCTGAGACCAGTCAAACTGCTGAAAACGCAATGCATGTGTGTTCCCGAACTCTGTTACCTCGTTTTATGGCCGAGGTTGCCTAGAAATGAGGTAACTCGCCCCAGGCGGTGGCCACTGGATGAAAGTGCTAGTTATCAGCTATATATGGACAGAATAGCAGAAATTGCGAAAAAGACGGCAGAACTTGGGTTCGATTATTTCCATAAAATGAACCCAAGCATGGACGAAGCCCGTAATGCTGTGCTGATCTCTAAATGCGACCGCAGTTGTAAGTAAGCATTGGGCGTGCATGAAATTGAACAACAGCCTGAACCACAGCCCAGAACCGGCGGCTTTCCTGACGAACCCGCATAGTTACGTTCATAATCTTCCGTCACTGTGTTTGTCTGACAAGTTTGTAGAAGTTTCGTCATTGGGTCCAAAATTTTGTTGTTCAAAGCAGCGTATCAGACAGCTTGATTTGGAAGTTCAGTTCAAGAACGTTTTCGGGTGATTAGATGGTCTCGCACCATCATCTCAAACGAATTTGGAATGTTGGTCAATGCATGCCATCAATAACTTAGCTTGAAGCCCAATGTGAGTTAAATGCTGACAAGCCATCATTTGAAAGCCTTAGAGAACCTACAGAAAGAGGACAACAATTTGGTTACTAGACCTGATAAAAGCGTGCAGATAGTGATGTTAGATAAACGATTTTATCTGAACAAGATGAATGACATACTAAAGGATGATGCTGCATTTCGAAGAATGGAGTCTGAGAAAGACAAGACAATTGCAATTGAGAAGCGTACCTTCAAACTCTTGTGAAAGGTGAAAAAATGGTTAGGTTGACGCTTCAGTATTCGAGTGAGTGCGATCAAGAGGCACAGTTATACCGAAGCTCTATGGCTTACCTGAAATTCATAGGGATGGCATAACACTAAGTCCGATTTTAGACATGATGAACTTACCATATCATGCACTGGCTTAATGGCTAACCGAAATTTTGGAACCACTCCGCAGCAGACTAGCTTCATATAGTCTTAAGGATACGTTCTAGTTCATTGAACCTACAGAAAATCAGATTAGTGGTAATAAAAGACTGTTATCATTGAGGGTGTGCTCGCTGTTCACGAGCGTGTTATTCAGAGGGACATTCGAGTGACATTCGGATGATATGCGATTCGAAATTCTGGACGAGCAACTCAAAGACCTTTCGGTAGTTTGCACGCAGAACATCCGGTTGCAATATGAAGGGATTATCTGTTGCCAGAACGATGGGGTCGTAATGGGCTCGCCGCTAGGCCCACTGCTGGCTGAAATTTTCATGGGCACGATAGAACAGACAAGGTTAACAAGATTGATAGACCGGTGCGTACTGTACAAATGGTATGTAGATATTTTCTGTGTCGACGATAGCAACATTGATATTGGCTCTATGTCATCACTAACTAACTAATCCCACAAGACACTGAAGTTCTCTATGGAAGTGGAATAGGATGGAAAGCTGGATTCCCTTGATTTTGTGCTATTGAAACGTTCAGATGAATCGATTCAACGAGGCATACATAGGAAGCGGACGTGGAATAGCCATATTCACAGCTTTGTTCCAATGGAACAGGAACAGAATTTGATAGGTTGTCTAGCGAATCGAATTCACACCATTGTTACCGAGGATATGCTAGACAATGAGCACAAGCTCTTATGTGAAACATTTCCTGTTAATGGGTATCCGGAAAAATTCCTAGCTCGAAACATGCCACAAAAGGAGCTACAAAGCCATGAATTACCCTCCAACAGAAAGGCCTCTATGTGAACTTGCCTTACAGGGACGAATTACCAAGCGTATTGCTGACCAGGTGACTCAACGTGACCCTGATGGAAACGCTCCATGCTTCACAACTAAGACTAACGGTCTCCTGTAAGCCAGGTGTACGCCTTCACCTTCAATAAGCAGGCCTAGTAGTGCTACCTCATTTTATATCTACTCATTTTTTTGTTTC
This sequence comes from Paragonimus westermani, assembly GCA_008508345.1. NCBI lineage: Eukaryota > Metazoa > Platyhelminthes > Trematoda > Plagiorchiida > Troglotrematidae > Paragonimus > Paragonimus westermani. The sequence continues at coordinate 73,136 of QNGE01002482.1, read as the reverse complement.
TGTGGAGCAGGTTACATCGGTCACATAACAAGACGTTTGTCGAACACAATACGCGAACACCATTCAGATTGGCTGATGATCGAACAAAAACGAAGGATTTCCAACGCAATTTTGACCCAGCCAACTGACGCGTGTCACAGAGTCAATGCGGATTTCGCATTCAAGCCGACCTACCGTACTGTTCACACCAGAGGTGTGAAACGTCGTACCTTGACTGCTGCAGGGGGCAACCGGCATCCGGCTGCGAAACCCAAATAGGTGTGCGCAGAGGTCTTCTGTTCGAGCACTGAAGTTATCGTTTTTGGAACACTTGACACGGTACCATGGTAACCATGTCCGTAATCCGTATTAAGTTACAAGAAATCCTGACTTGATAACCAATTTCATATTGCCTGTGTTGTGTTTGTTCTGAAGATGACACACCGAAAACGAGCTAGTTCGGCATGTTTTGACTATCCAAAATGTTGAATGCAGAGGTAGACATAAACGTCGTTTGTTTGACTACAGCCGCCTATAGCTTCCGGTCATTCGTTGCAAAATGTTGACCACAACCATAGAATTCAGCCCAGAGTCAGTTTAGATGAAAGTCTTTCTAAGCTGTTACGTGGCTGATCATAAGGAATGTGAAAATCGTGTTAGTATCGTTCGCGTGCATGTGAATAGTGATGGAACTCTTACGGAAATTTCGATATTCATGTTCTCTTACATATGACTTCAAAACTACTGTAAAAATCGATTGAACGTATACTGATAAATATACTGCTCGGAACAATGAGTCAAGTTGTTACTTGAACCGGGTGGTTGAAAGTTAAAGTATCAAACTGTTTCGCACTATTAAAGTTTAAAATTGTACTAACAAAGTAGGTGGTAAAAGAATATTTCCCAACTCAACCATAAAATGCCCATATCAATTCAGATCATGAGAGTTAGAAGTCACAGTGAGCAAAGCTGAAAAGTTATTTGTTTGAATCGTGTAAAGCCGATCGCTGGCGGCTGGTTGATAGTGCTTCACAATACAGGCAAATCGTGATAATAGTAATGTACTACTCTATTGGTGGCGATCACGCTGGTAGAGAGGGAATCGATCAATCAATCTTGCTTGGTTCTTCCGGCTTTTGAATGCGTAGTTGTACAAACCATTACTAAATCTGCGAAAAATCCGTGATGTAGGTCTTGAAGTATATAATATTAAAACTAAATGATTAGCGAATTTAATGTTTGCCCATTCAGCATTCCGCAGGTAAGGCCCACTCTGTTAGATCCGAATCAGCAGGCGAAAATTCCAGGTAACAGTGTTGCTAACCAACGTAGTATTATCGCGGCTGAGTTATGTGCTGGAATTTTGGTTGAAAATTTCAAATACTTGACGTGCGGAGAGCAATTTAAAGTTGGTCACTAAATGGTCTACGGTAGACAAAATCCATCCAGGTGGCAAGCTATCAGCTATTAATAACAGTTACCGCGAACGCACCATCTTAACTGAAGTTGATGCGGCTGGAGGTGGAGTGGTTATAGGATTGAAATGTAGACTGGAGACTGTCGTCTATAAGCCCTCCTGCCAGTATTTAGCTTCTTCTGGTCGTTCCTACAATTTTGGTTGCTTGGTCTGGCTTTATCACGTTTAGTCAATGATTAGCTAATTACTAATGAATCATCCATCATTACTGAACTTATTTTCTGGCCATTCCGACTGCACCCACGTCTGACCAACTACCGTTTACGCTTAACAAAATAAGTGAGGTATGTGGATTACGGGCGCAGTTTGGCTCTTTAGAGTCCTTCCCCTATGATGAATCGCCAACATTCTGTACACAGCTAGTTGACCCACAAACGCAGTGCTTGGATGGTGTTATTCCCCGTACGCTCACTTGGTATCCAGATTTGGTTAAAATTAGTGAGAAATGGCGCACCTTGATAATTAGTGGAAAAATGGGATGGCAAAAGGCCTCAACCTCTGGCTAATAGCCGCATAATAGTCAGAAGTACAACACCTATCGTATACTTGATTATGGCCTATGTTGAAGTTTAACAGTAATATATATATATATCCAGGTTGTCACAGCGAATTAACTTCCAGGTTAAATGCTTGTCCACTTGTGTGTCAATGATCCCCCCTCAGACATGCTCAAATTATTGCACCTGGGCGTTCAGTCATAATAGCTTCCGATTGACTTGTATCCTGATGAAGGTGCAAAGATAGTCAGCTTACTGTCAACATAGTCACTTGCCTCAAAGAACCATTCATATGAATGGGATCCTTGCTTGCTAGCAAGTGACCCAATGGACCAGTGTGGATTCCACCTGTTGTGTTATTTATCTGTTGCGTTTTCGATATGATCCCATGGTTTCGCTATAAGAGCAGATGACTAGACATAGTCAGATTATACTCGATATTGTCCTACTCGTCATTTATCTGCGTTGTCTGAAGTTGATTTTTATTAGACTCCTTGAATAAGAATGTCAAGAGACAAATTCCAACTTGCCAACCAACTCACTACAAGCAAAATTTCCTGTTCGGTGGACTACGGCTCTTAATAGCGTAGCTGACGTACAATCAGTACGCTCAGAGAATAAGTTTAACTTAATTCCATCGGCTTAATGGACACACGTCATTTCGAATTGCACCTCGTAACATCAACGTTTGTTTGCGTAAGGTGTTCAAAAAACCTTCTTCAAAATGAATTAAAAGCAGCACACCATCAAACGTCTACCGGCCAGTAGCGCTAGTTCATTTAGTGTGTCGCTCACTGCTGACCGAATGAAGGTCTTCACGAACGTTTGACAGGTTGGAACTTGCTTAGTTGTTGTTCCATTCCACTCGTGTAAATGATCAGACATGTCCACGAAAGAATAGTAGGCCACCTAGGATGTGGCGTTGAGTTATTGCGATATTTTGGACGGTCGTGCAGGGAATGTAGTAAAGATGAACGTGACCTATCGGGCTTCGCAGAAAGTGTCCCATGCTTACAAATAGTGAGTTTTTGGTAACAGTGACATGAGCCATTATAAGCAGGTGGTTGGATCTACGGTTCTTTCAAGGTTCTGCAAATAATTTTTATCAAATTTTCCTGCTGACAAGGAGTTTGGCAGATCTGATAATTGCGAGGAATCTGAGTGTGAGCTTTGAATTACAATAAAAACGGCTTACGGCGACGTCGCAGGCTTCCCTACAAATCAGTTATAAAAATACGTCGGGAGTTCATGATTTTCACATTCGGGCTTAATTGCCCATTGAACCCTCAGTCACATGACGTTAGTCAAATAATCCAGTGAATTAACATCCCATGCAGATGTTTCCAAGCATTCCACGCTAAAAACCATCGATGCCAATGCTAAGGAATGAAGTTACATTACTGGTAGGTGTTGTGACAAATTTGATGCCAGTCAGCCGGAAAATAGTTGAAAATTAGTTGACTTTGAAGTAACGAGAGAAGCAACGTGTTCAAAAAGAAACGAGCCCCCTATTAGTGGAGCTACAAACCCATATCCGGAGCTCGGAAATTTCGGATTTGGACTCGGCTACCCTCCTAATCTACTTTCAACTGAAAACTGAAATGCAACTGTGCACTGACGATAGTCTAACACTTAATTTTGGATTTCGTGCACCGGTTTGATGGTTTTCGAAAGATTTGAGGGCGGCAGTAGCTCTCTGCTGTCCATCGCTGTTTTTTGTCATCTAATATACTCGACTTTCAAATTCTTTATCATACCATTCGTTTATACGCAAGCAGATAGAACTTATTATAATTTATCCAACATTACCTTAAATTTCCGCTGTTCACTGTGCACACGTAAGCATCGTCGCTCTCAAACGTCTGCGTAGTTCTCCGGCCGACTCAGAAAAGACGCGTGATTGAGTCATCACTGCTTACGTTACCTAACTCGTCAGCCTGGAGTACTGGTGGTCTATGTGCATTATATTTCACTCGTAGTGGTTGGCAGGTACACACTTGGGGCTGTTGGTCCAAGTGGCGTCGAACCATCGTGCCCATACATTATGCCTGAACTCATCAAAGGCGAAGAATGAAAAACAGTAGGAAATTGTGCTTGTGGCCATTTACCGGGCACAACATTATTGCTGATTTGACCTGGTCTGACTAGTTTGTTTCCAAGGCAAGCAATTGTATTATTAAGATGGAGTACTCTACCGTAAATTTTGTAGATTAAAAATGCTGGATTAAACTTAAAACTTAACAATCTGTGGGGTCTCAGTTGTTGTGTAAATTATACACTATGGTGAATTTCTCTCCCGTCTATCACGCTCCCAGTCTGGCATTTCCCATCGAGACCAGCGTCTCTAATTTCTCGCTTCCGGATTGTGATTGTATCTGACTTACTGTCTGCGCTGTTTCAACGAATATTCGACTGCTAAAATATTATCAAGATTGATATTTCCATCATTTTAATCAGTTGAAATTAGCCTCATTTATTGCGTGAATGTTCTTCATGAAATATAGAAAGCGAAATTATATACATTTACATAATCAGTAACGTTTATCGTCCGGATACTTCCATACTCACAAGCAATTGTAAGAGATGAAAAACATTGCTATCCACTTGTGAAACGAAGATTAGAGTTAACAACAACGTGAAGATTATCTTCGCGGATTTGTAAAAATTCCATACAACCAATAAATCTACCAAAAGTACTTTGGTGGAGGAGAAATTATCAGCAAATCTTTACATTCCTGACTTGTATGGGTACACATCAAAACTCCAATGAAGAAAAAGGAATCAAATTGAAATCCGGGCACCACGGTTAAGAAAGGCCCTAAAAACAGAGCGCTCTGGTGTCCCACCGGGGACAGTTCAGCACATGAACAACTCATCTTACCACGATCTTCTTAGATGGCTTGTGGACATCCTACATCCAGTCTGCTAAGTGGATGCTCCAGATTTCGCACAAGATACTTTGCAACTGATACGAGCCTTAGAAAGCACACTAGCGAGTTTTCATACGTTACATTCTGTAGATGTGACTTTTCATTTACAAACGTATCAATTTGAGAACCATTAAGTTTTCGTGTGATTTAATTTCCTGTTCCAAAGTGTCGCTGAGAATCCCCGTTGGTTGCCTCAGAGAAATTATGATTTTGTTCAGAGGACGGTCTCACGGGCAAATTGCTTGTGTGGCGGTAGATTGTCTTCTGGGTCCACCGTTAGCAAATAAATTTTTTGGGTAATTAAACTGTGATGTTTGGAAACACAGCTTATATCCGTTTTTATATGAGATATGTTGGGAATATAATTTTTGTTTACTAATAGTCATTTAGTTTCAACTTTAAACATGTTGACTTTAGTTCATTCCAGCCCCCCCCCCCGTTTCTCACATAGAAGATTCTAACGACAGTTGGTCTCATCCAAACATTTTGTTTACCAGATCATAGGAGCGCACAATACAACGATCGAAAAGTAGTAGGGTCACTTGAAGTAGTTGGCATTGTAATGGATCTAAAAGTCACGTACAGCAATTTAGAGGGCTCAAGAAAATGCACAGAGGTGGGTGATAAAAGTGACGTACAATTATTTACAGTATTTCTGAAGAGTGTGTGTGTTGGATTTCCACCGTACTAAGTAATGACATTTCCGATGGATTTTATCAGTCTTGTTGCTTCGGTGACATTCCGACTTCATGATCGAACTTATCACCAAGAGATATAATCCCGAAAGCTTGCTGGAATAAATAGCAGCCTCCTTCAATCCAAGGAAACAGTAAACAAAGAAACATGTGAGAAAAGGAAAAACGTGTGACTCTCAACCTTCGGGAGAATGCATTTCTTGATTTACTTGTTTCAATTAAAAACTGTACACATGATTGTAGGAAAAGTTGGATATGCAAAAATGATGGAAGTCGTGAAGTGTAAAATACTGTGCAAGCTCAACGTGACTTACACTCCCCTTTTTGCGCTCAGTTGCATACAAACGTTATTCCATGCGAACACCGCAACACACAGCTTGACAGATATGCACTGCCAACTACTGAGGCGGTTGTTATTAACAAATATGATTTTGGTGTCACCCACGATCCAGATAAATTTGTACGGTCGTCCCTACGTTGTTCCAGATTTCATGCGGACCAATTTCACGAAGTGTGAGATACATTCACATTACAATCGGTGACTTCTGATCTGTCAATTGCTTATGAACGATGCAAACAGCTAGTGAAATCACAGTTCAGCCCATAAGTATCCGACATCTCCGTCGGTATTCTGGAGTGCCATCAGCAAAGTGAATATGTTTTAAGCAACGTCACGAATAATCTACCATTAAATTCTAAAGACTAGTCAGGCAGTAATGTAGCAATTCAGATTACTTTATTTGAAGATGTAGGGAGTGAAAGGACATTAGCGCTTCTTCTGTAATTATGTGAGCTGTGAGCATACACGAATAGACTGTGCCAAAATTAAAACAAACAAATGAGCCAGAAATGGAGTGTCCTCGGCAATGTGATACGTACCTACAACGAACTTACCTAGCTTATAATGTTTTCCCTAGAACTCTGGAGAAAACTGAAACCTCTTGTTCAGTCATGCAGTCAAGCCTACTGTTGGGTCTGATGAAGTTCGTCTGGTACGCTCGTCGTCTCATGCTTTGTGTGGTGTGGAACGACGAATTCATTGAGGCACGTTCAGCTTACTGATAAACAGATTGAGAATAACACAACGTTACGAGCAAGTTGTAATACTCTACGTTTCAACCACCTTGGGTGACCTTCCTCAGGAGTGTTGTAATCAAACTCACACGTTAAACACGACGCCAAAACTGTTCAATTTCATGCTCAGTTCATTTGCATGAGACCAATCTCAAACTTGTCTTTACTTGTCCTCGCTGTGTGCAGCAAACACTCGTGACGAGTTTCGCACCTCAACTAAACATAAAATGTTCGTCTTATTCCTCCTCATACTTATCATTGCTTGTGCATTAAAAATTTCCCTCTTGGTTTTAATTGACGCAACCTCGTCTTCGTCTGCACCAGATTGTTTCAATGAGCTCAGTTCCTGTTGAGTGGTGACTTGTGTTTGGTTGTTCCATTTTTGACTTTTTTCTGCTGGATAATCTGTGTATCCGGTTAATTCCCATTCAAGTTGAGAAAGCACTCTCATTGCAATTTTATTGAACAGTGCCATGTGTATTCCAACCCTTTCGGTTGCTTTTTCTGAGGTTTTTCTGGACTCGGCAGATAGTCCTGTTAACTCGTTCATCTGAATACGCTTTATTGAAATTTTCGGGTACGCGTTACTCAATGACTTATCCTACGTCACCAGGAGCAATTTATTATATACCCAGTTCTCTCGGTTATTTTCTGAAACAGATCGGAAAACTGGTATCATCTCAAATGACACTCAGACAAACTTTGCAACCTAGCGTTCATCTCCCCGAAGATGATATTGGAAAAACTAAATGTTTGTCCCTTAAATAGAAGCGGAACCTGCTTCAACCGTAAATCGGTAGGGCAATAACGCTTTGTCCTGATGGTATATTTAACCTATGGGTGAAATCAGTGCGTTGAGAGAAACTGACTGTTTGACCAAATCATGATGAAGAACGTTGTCTTTGTCAAACTACAAGATATAACGGTAAAGAATAAAGTCGTAATAATTTGTTTAACAGTGAAGACAAAGAAAGTCAGCCGTTGGTCTGGTTGAACGCTTAGGCTGTCATATTGGCAGCTATATTACAGCATCAACCTTGGTTATGATAGGCACGAAAGACAAACTAGTTGTCATCAATCTTCTGGTTGGAAGGGAATCTTGTGGTCTGAACTGTTAAGCATATTCGGAAATTTTTCGACCAAATTCAACTGCACAGTCATATCTTGCAGGCATAGACGACCACCCTAACTTACCATATCGCCTATAAAGTTACAGTCGACACATCCAAACTCAGAGACCGTAAATGCTAGCCACAGTCGAAAAGACTGTCGGCAAATAATTTGATATGCTTTTCTGTGAGCAATATGTTTTTAGAAAACCTTTGTGACGAAGGCGAAATATCATGCTACCAGGCACCGTTCACTGTTACTCCTGTAACAATCGCGTGCCGATTCCATACCACTCATCAAATATTTTGGTGGTCCGACATTTATTTGGCTAGTCTATACTGGTGGATTCTTGTGATTACTTTGTATTTATCACTAGTTTGGAATTTGTATTTTATCGTTTCCTTATTGTTTGAATTTAGTAAGTTAAAAACTGAGTCATACAAAACAGAATGAGGCGATCGTATTCCGACAAAGTTTAAAAAACTGTTGTATTTCTGAAATTTTATAGTGATAACTGCCCTGCACAGCTCGGAATTAGTATAACTACATCCGATTTGGTAAAACCCTTTTGAAAACATTGAATGATCTATGTGTGTAAAACTGATATCCATCATCATTCAGGTAACGCAAAGTTGCTTTCGGGACTAGGACTTTTACCTGTTTTGACCCATTCGAAATGACGCTGTCTGATTCTTGTAGACAGATATCGAATCGTAGGCTTCGCATGGCCTGCCGGAGTAACAACTGCAACAGTCCGATGAAAATTAGCGACACATCCTTCGGTCGCTGGTTGTTCTAAATTAACTAATCGCCCTTCTACCTTCCATGCAACTTTTCAACTAAACTACACAATATTCATTGAAATACTTTTCATATCCCTTTATTTGTGTTCCACAAAAATTGCATTCTATACCTCGACGTTTTAAAATCAACCCTGGTAAAAATAGTTTCGTCAACTTCCGCTTGTAACCAGCGCTCCGAATGAAATGTTACTGATACCAGGTACCGGTTATTCAGGGTATTTGTGCTAGTTGAAACAGAAAACTCAATAACTTCCGAAAAGTGTGGAAATAAGACTAAAAGAATACTTGTAGGTGAAAAAAATGTTGGCGAATGGACTAAAACTTAGAAAATAAAGTTGCTCAAAAGGTAACAAACCATTTCATGCTGTCACTGAAAAAAACCTCACATTTGTTAGGATTGCTGTATAGCAGACTGAGCAGTATAGTGTGTGCATTCGGAACCAAAAGACAGGTCTTAGAGCCAGGAAGATGTGAGACTAGATGCGTCCAATGGAACGGTGTGTGCTTACTATGGGGGAAGTATCACCATAGCCCAATGTGTTTGAATACATATCAAGCGTGCAGATGAGTGTGCATGTTGGTTGTCCTATGTTTTAACGTAACTTGTACGGGATTGCATGCAGTAAACAACTTCGCAGGTCAAGCGTCTTGTGCAATAATAGCAAGACGAACCTCTCGAATAAATATGCTGAAGTGGTGTGAGTTGTCACAAAATGTGGTCAACAGGTTCATGTGAATTCCTAAATCGGCTTTTACTGAGCTTACACTAAACAAGTCGGAGTGCCTGAGGAAACAATTGAATCTCCTGTCTCCGAAGCTGAATCCAGCCCTAAAACGTTATCACGAGGGTACGAAATACTACCTGATTAAGGATCTCATGGAGGACATTTCCATTTTGAAACAGAAACCTCTGAATGACGGATATTTTTGAATTTCTTGATTAATCGCCAGGAATCACCGCCACCTTCCTTTCTAAAACGGACATTCGGTTTAACTTTTCAGAGTGGGTATGAGTGCACAACCATGCAAAGGAGACCAAACCAGCAGCAGATTAAGGAATGTGCAGTGAGCCTTACGTGCTTGAACGAGAATGAACACGAATACAGCGCAGTTCATTGTACTGGTCTGCCTTACCACCTCCGGCGAAATAATTCCTTCACTTTTCCACCAAACTGTCTTGCCTGCCATGTTCAGGACCGCTGACATGTTAACACCCACCAATCAACTCCTCACTATGGCTGTGCCATACCTCTACAACCATTCAAATTACCTATAAAATACTTGTACCGTCTCAAAGAAGTCTAACAGCAAAAGGAGATATTTGATGTTTAAGAAGCATCTACGAGTCATACGATAAAATAAAATGAGAAGCTCTCAGCAGTCAGCTGGGTATTTACCAGGCATTAAAGCTGTTTGTACTGTACATACCTTGCTAAAAAAAATTGATAGGAAACATGACCACTTATTTCAAGAAAAGTGCTGCTTCATGTCAATTGCTCTGTCAAACAATGTTTTCTTGCAAAAGTAAAAAAGTTTTTCTTTCTGACAGACTGTTATAACAGAAAATGTTGGAATTGGAATAGAGCTTTCAAGCCGAACATTTATATGACAGCACCAAATGGTAACATCATCCTTATAACAGAATGTTTACTTACAGATGTAAGCTTACGTCTGGGCCGTGATCTCTAATCCACCGTGTTGGCCAACTACATAAGTAACACTGCAGTACACCACATTAGTACCTCAGCATGGTTTGATAGAAATTACCAAAAAGGAAACATTCGTCATGTTTCCGAATATGAACATTTCAAATCATAGATACCCTGAGAAAACCACAAACTTTGGGGAACTTTTTATGAAAATGATCTTCCCGTGTCAATTCCCACAGCGAGCACCATCGCACATTGGATGCTCTCCTCTCAGTAGATCTGCTCATTAAGAGGTGTCGTGATTCAAAGCAATTTTTTGTTACAAATAAGGTGCAATTTTGACCTCAACGATGAACCGACTTCACAACCAACACCTGTAGACTGAATCTATCCCCAGTCACCTTTCGTTCATTGGCCCTATTGTGTTATTAGCTTCAGTTTTATATACGGTGATTGCGCAACAACATTTGATGGACGACACTTATCAAGTCGGTAGTACGTATTGTGTGGGTGTCTTACCGTCGTACATTTTCGTGTTATAATAAGCAATGTTATGAAATCACAGAAACGGATTTGATCTGGTTGGATTTTCCTACTCGATCAGATGGTATCTAGCGTGGAGTTGAGTCACCTACAATGCACACATTCGCTGGTCCCCAATAATATGAGCTATGTTGCCAAATGGAAGTAGTATGCTAAAGTGAACTGCAAACCGGCATACGAATAGGTACAGGTCTATGAAGAAGCGGTTGAAGTGATTAATCGTTGAAACTAACATCTCCATACAACACCAAACTGTGTTTCGTGGAAAACGTGAGCTAAAGATTAACCTTTAAAATTTACATTTATTGGTTAGTCGTAGAGACAGTAGAAGTTTAAGCTATGTCGCGGGTAAGTCAACTGTGAGGTTAACAAAACAGTTACAACCACTCTCTTTTTGCCAGCTGGAAAAAACGTTTAACTTCTGATCCAGACTAGAATGTAGATTACTGAATATCTTAACAAAAAGTAGGGAGTTGCTTCCGTTCGAAGTGGATTAATCAAAGTTACGTCATACTTATTAAGTACGCGGGACATTGTGAGTAGTATTCATTTCACAACATTTACAATCCCAGGTAACTCATTAGTATTCAAAACACAGATCAGCAATTCGGGCGGAGTAAGTAATGTTAACCTAACTGACAAGATCTACTCACAGTTTTACCGATTAGTCGGGTTACTAAAGTACGATCCATAAATAGCAAGAAAATGTTTATTTAAAATTAATCCAATTCATATCCACACATTGCACATGAAATACTCTTTTACGAACTGAAAAGCTAGATGCCACCGTCGACAAATGGAAGCTAGTGATATCAACCAAAACCACACGTGATACTGTGACGAATTATACAAAAAGCGGCACAGGTGGAGGAAGGCCAACCGAGGTGATTGGAACGTAGCGTATTACAACTTGCTCACAAAGTTGTGCTATTCTTAACCTGTTTTTCAATGAGTAATAAAAACATTTGCAACTTCAGAGGATCGTGGCGCATACACCTCAAATTGTGGTTAATTGGATTAAGTGATGAACAATTAGTCTTCGGTTCATACCAGTTTATTCCGTTTTCTTGCAAGGTCTTACTGTAGTCACTAGAATCAATGTGAGCTTTCCCCAAATGTAAATAGAGCGTGCATCTACTATATATGACAGTATTGTCATGCTGACCGCCTCCAGATTGAAGCACTTTTTGAACTGTTGAATACAAGCGCCTAACCTTTACAAAACTTTGTTAACGTAAGTTTAGATCCTAGTGTTGTGTCCGCAAAAGACGCTTGGCCAACAAGTTGGTTTGTTGCGCAAACTTCCGTATAGGTCATGTCAAAAACTAAACCACAAACGTGTACACTCATTTGCACGACGGACATGCACTCACATACATTGGGTGACAGTACGTGATCATTCGCCCTGGCGAAAGTTCTCACACATCATGTACACACTGTTTCGATAGTCTCTTCTTGTCTGTCGTGTTCGGGGCTTGTCCTTTTGCTCCTGAATGTCCCCTGTGAGTAATACACTACTTGTGAGTAGTATATACTCACAACGAAACTGCCTGTTATACAACACTAGTAGTTGTGAAACAAGAACTTATTACAACGGAATATGTTTGAGCCCGAACTTGATCAACACAAGCCAGGTGTTTACATTCAAACTTACAATGAAAAATAATATCCGATGATTTACGAGAGTCTGCCTGAAAGATCTCATGGCTACCAAACACCCACTGATTTTCATAAGTCATAGTACAATGAAGGTAGTATCCTTACGTGGAACGGGGCAACATAAAGCAGTGCACGCCCTATCCCTGACCTAAATGAGTAACTGCTTGTGTCTTCTTTCTTTCAATAGTGTTCTAAGCTGATCACTTTCCAAGCCTACCGTTCCTTTATCTGTCTACAAGGTGTATGTAACGTATCTCTTAATTATGAACGTGAGCACTATACAGACGTCAAATATGTCTTTGAGTGGGATCACAATTGTCTATTCATAACAGGAATGTTAAATGAGAGATTTTATTTCTAAATTCTATGCTTGCACTTCAATGGATTCGAAGGTAAACACACCGCTGTCTGCATCAATCAGAAAAACTTGTTGACAGAAGGGATATAACAGAAATAAAACATAGTGAGGTTGTTAATTAAAGTGTTCTACATGGCCAACTCTGTCAAATCTCAGTCTTTCAAATGGTATAATTATGGGCTAATTAGTGGTGACTAGTGACACAGATGTTGGACAAAGCTGTAGGCGATCGTACGAACGGATCTGCCTGCTTGTCATGCCTTAGGTTTGAATAGGATGCAACGCATTAGTTGGCGCCGTTTCACACAATCCAGTACATAATGGGTGTACACACTTTGTGAATAAGGCAAAATAATACCATTCTCGCGCACGTTAGTATGCATGCATTGGGGAACAAAATTACAGGTCTCATTTGTTGTGTTATAAGCGAAAGGATTCCACATATTTCTTCAATTTGTCGACACGGTTAAAAGTGTGGATTCATGGGCGGACAACTATTTGCTATGTGGTATGTATCGTTGAGTTTTTATTTCGAAATGGCAGCTTTGAAGTTGTTTAGATACTCAAGTCACTTTTAAAATTGTCTGGCTTAATTTCACTATAACAGTAGACGGATTATCTGAATTTGCGTTGCTTGAACAGAAGGTCAAAAAACTTGTTATTTCCTCCTGCGGATCTAGAAGTGTTTGCAAAGTTAATCCGTTCAACAGGAACACGTAAGTAATTCGGAATGTCTTCTTTTGCGAGGTATAATTCACTTATCGTTAGTTTCATATATGCCATCCCCACAGGTTCGTAGGTCTGTAACGCACAGCGATCGGAGTTCGCATGCATACTTTTGTTCCATGGTAGTCTACTGATTAACCAGGTTTGACTAGTATCGGGAAGAAGGACAAAAAGTGGTTGCAAGATGAAAATAACTTGTTCATCTGACAAAGTGGTCAGAAAGAGTAAATTAAGGGGAAAACTGTAAGGCTTTGTCAGTCAACAAAAATTAGCGGGGTTAAAGTTTATCTGCTTCCAGACTGGTCTATGCAGCCTTCAGAATGGGATTTTACGTTAATGCCAATACCTCTGTACTCCGCCCGGGGCAGATGTTTTTAGTCGGCTCCCATGACATCCAGTAGGTCCTACTACAGTTGCGAGTGAACAAACTAACAACGCGTGCAGTACAGTGGTTGGGTGAAGCTAATCTAGTTGGGATTTAAGGTAGGCCGCACGGTTCACTTCATTAACTAGCGTTCCGAGGATGAATGCTGACCTGGAATGAAACGAAACTGTACATGAAAGAGAGTTATTTAGAATGAAAATTCACTGGATTGAAGTTCTTTTCAGTGCGCAGCATTATTTGTTGATTTTATACGTGGGAAAATTTTATCTGTCGAGTATTCTTTCGTTTAAATTATTAAAACACAAACTTGAGTTTTTGTTTCTCATCGAACTTGAGGTTGATCTGAGTGACAGTGCAAGGCTTCGTAGCATCATTTTGTGTGACACGCGCTGGTGGAAAACTTTTTTTTATCATACTCGAGGGTTCTCTTAAAGCAATTGTACTTTGCCAAGGTAGATGCTGTGAAAGTTTTACCAATGAATCGAATAGTACTGCATGTTATCTTTAGCTGCCAATATAACACGCTTGTTATTGCTGGCTGTTACTCGTAATCAAAACTGGTTGTTTATTCGGTTATAAAAATTCGGTTGTGCCTGGGTTGAAGTCATTGGCGCAGTGGTCAACGCGATTGACGCATGAAAACGCGGCCGGATTTCAAATTTTTGCCATGTCAAGTAGTTTTAACAAGAGCTAACCTCAAGGCTGCCTGGAAAGTTGGTCGAAATGTGAAGGCTGCAAGCTAACTGAAGTCGTATTCAACTTGAAATGCTCATTACTGTTGGCACAGTCACATGAAGAATGACGGATTATGGGGTTACTTGAAGATGGGGCAAGTTGTTTTGGGTCTGTTTTTACTCAATCAGTCAGTTCGGAGTACCCATCAGTGTGAAGATTCTTGGAAACTTTACCGTTTTGCACAAATTACTCGGTAAATTCCACTTTAAAATGGTCTTTCAAAAATCAACCAGTTAGACTTTGTACCTTGTCAGGAGTGTTCAATCAATTGATAAAAAGACCATAGTGTCATAGTTACCAATGTATGGTTCTCTCAATGCCCAACTTCGAGTATGCACCCTTTTATTGGCTGTTAGGAAATGACTTAATGAGCACGCCTCCGTCACGAAATCTTCCTGATCACGTTCCAAAAATTCGTGTTGACTTTCGCTATCTTCCTCATAAACAGATCGATTATTACAAATAGGAAGCCTCAAAAATCTAAAGTATTACACGCCTGTTGCAACTAAACCTATTTCTGTGATGTCTCGCAAATCAGGAGGGTTTAATCGCATGTGAACAACTAGGTAGCAAAAATTCGTCAACTAAGTGAGCCTGATCAAGTGTAAACGTTAAAATTTTTGAAGTATTTCGATCAGTTTCGTCTAACTTCACATTTGTAGTAAGATCCGACACAAAATCAAAAAACCCCAGGATTTTTGTGGTTCGTCTTAAACGTTTATCACTGAATAGGTCAATTACACGACGGTTCTTTTTTCGCTAATTGGATAATATAACACCAGCCATCGATTAAGGAGGACAAACCCTGAATGTGCCAGTTGGTTGCATACCAACTTAACAAAAAACCCAATATGTAAACCGGGTTGTTTTTATGTAAGGTTCTTATGCATTCATTTCTGACTTTCTGATGAATCCGTCCAATGATCGGTACACAGAAAATGGGCTCAAAGCTTTGTGGCCAGATGTTGCAGAACACGTGTTAATGAATATTTCATCAGCAAAACGAGAGCACAATCCGAAGTAAACTGTTACTAATTCCTAGGGTTTTATGGAACGGCAGATAACTGTAATCACTGATTACCAAATGACCGAAAGTAAAACTATCTTATGAGCTAACGGCTGTGGTAGGAATCGGAAATTCCCTCACAGAGTGGGCAGCATCAACATATTTTCATTTGTTTAAGTAAAGGCCACTACAGGTTTCAAATGCTGTTCATTGTTTGCTGGCTTTCGCCGTAGCCCTCGCTGCAATTCCTTCGCTAAAGTTTTTTCAATTTCTCTCGCTGAACCAGACGTTATTTGCCGATTTTTGCTTGACTGAGTTGCAGAGAATTTTTATATCTTCAAACATGCATATATAAACCGATGAGCGGTATCATCATCAACGAGCAATCACCACATCACGAGGGAACCATTGAAAACCACTTCCCCCGTGGGTATTTGTACGTGTTCGTGCAAATCATATGCATCTGTTCGAGCAATAAAATTGAACACCTTCACCAACGTTACCAAAGTTACGAGCACGGATTATTTCTTCGGTAATCTAAACTTGCTGATGAATGGTACAGTTGTGTGCCACTCTCCAACGTTTAGTTTCACTCTCTTGTTCTGCAGTACGCAGGAGATAGTGTATTGTGCCGTAGGGACATACAAAAAGACATTTACGGTAAACTGCGATAGTGCAGCAAACGTTAGCCGCCGGAAATGCGCGAGAATCTCCGTTGTTATCAGGGCACAAAACACTTCTTTTAGACAGATGACTCGGTTGGCCTGAACGATTTGTGCTATATACCATGACTTAATCAAAAAGTGAGAGTACCAAGGCTTTTTGTGGCCATTTTAATCGAATGCTAAGCCGTGTAGCTTGCGTGGAACACAATATTCCCCATTATTCTTCTATCACGTGGAAAGTGCGATCAGTAAAACAGCTCATTGTTTTGAGGCTGATTGGAGACCGTACGGTTAGATAAACGTGCCATCCAACTACACGGTTTCCGTGAAGTCAACTAACGTTAATATTGGAAGGCGAGACTGTCTGCCGAGTCGTCTGACTTGGGCTAGTCTATCGCACAACCTGACTGGCATGGTCAGTATGCGACGTTAGCACATCATGGTAATTTCTTTTCTGAGTCCATACCGAGCATTAACATCACTGGGTTGTAAACAGTTCCTGCACCGCTTATACGATCAGAGTTGACTCACGAAATTGAATCGGCAGCTGGCCAATGATCGGGATCGAGCGCATTTTTTCCTGGAAATTCACCGATAACTAAGAATAGGAGAATTCCAGACAGTAAACCTCAACGACACTAGATGCTGCTGCTCAGTTGTTGTGGTAGTGAAGACAATATAAAGACTATCAAAGAATGTGAAACATCAATATTGATAAGAATGTATTTACAGCCGTTGTTCTTAGGAACAGTGTGTCTGCTCTGCTGTCAATATATTTTCAGGAGTCCAGTGATATGTGTATCACCTCTATGCTTTCTAGCCCTTTTGACACATGTACGCAGTGCCTGTCCGCACATTCTCAATGTCCTTTTTCAAGACACACAGTGGAAACCACAAAGATCACTTGAGAGACACGGTTTCAAGAACATCAGCGCTGTAGACAATGTTGTTGCTTAACAATACCAACAGTCAGTTTAGGTCCAGGATCGTAAATATTGATTTGTGTGGCCACCTCATATTGGCTTAAAGCAGCTGCCTTTAAGACCTATCAGAAAAGAATACCTAAGCCCAATGTTTCACCAGCAAATGAGTCACATCTATTTACCTCCCGAAAGTTTAATAATTTTGATATTTGCGAACTTGCGTGCAGGTAAACTGGTTGTTCTTCGTATAAAACCGATGTTAATAACTAACAACATCTGCTTTTTGTCTTGCTACTCAACTAAGGTAAAATTTGAAATTATATTGGGTATTAGGTGAATTATGTGGGTGTCTACGTCTGGCATAGAAACACTGGCCTGCCTATACATACGAGTTAGGTGTTCAATCTGTTTGCAAACGTTTCAGATAATAAACACACGCAGAAGGGTCAATGAAGCGTGCATACTCCATTGGAATACGATATATGCATACTGATTACTTCTCGTGTTTGCAATTCCCACTACACGCGAGTGAACACGCTTATGTCAGACGGGAAAACAGAGCGGTAGGACTAGTTAACTGACGGACTGTGACAATGATATGAATAATTCACCTTTTTACTACGTGGAAAAACAGACCAACTGTAAGTAGGTTTGATTGTACTATTTGCCAATTCCATGATGTCCAACTATATGTCAGATTAATATGGTTGATTGTGCTTAGGTGGTTGCTATGCGCATTAATGATGCGTCGTGTTCGTTTTTCCACTAGTGGTGTACACATGGGAACAACACTAGGCAACAAAGACTGTGATAGCTACGTTTTACGTCTACGCCGGAGAAATGTTGGCCACATTGTATTGTTATTGTTACTCAAATACTTCATTTAATATGAACAGCACATTTTCCACATTTAGTTACACGATGATATCATATTAAAAAGTGCACTTCTTCCAGGATCCGTACTCCCGTCAATTCACTGGTGGTTAAATTTCCATTGCAGACTAGTTGTAACGGCATGTGAAAATAAGTGTTTTGTGAGGAATACATAATCAATAGATTGAATTTCAGATTGGGTTCGTTCAAAGGTTGGCATCCAGTTCGAAAGCTCGCAACATTTTTATTGTATAGGATTAGTCTGGCTGGAACCCCAGTATTAATGACGTGTTTGTTTTCAAGATTCTGTGAATATATAAGATGGTGTTACTGCACACTTAAACCAGATTTCAGGGAAATAGACTACTGGTACCCCTCAAAAGAAACTGTACCACCGATGAGACGTTTTATTTCCTTCAGAAGTTTCTACTTGTTAAATAGATACAGTAGTTAGTTTGTAATATTCGTGATGATTGGCATGCTTGCGGATCACAAAGTTTAAAAAAGATCGCGGAGCTTTCTCCGAAATCCACTTAGAACTACTGGCGGATAAATGAGCCCGATAGTTTCAAGACTTTTGCCGAATGAACAACAGTTGTAAAGAGTACAACGTCAAGCTTAACCTGACGGTTAATTGGTAAAAGGTGGCAGAATCAAACAGTTATATCCTGATCACACAATTGTCAAATAATACGAACTAATGGTACGCGGAGCACCGCGAGATCACGTCACAGAGTTGGGACCAGAATGCTGATCATTACTGCAATCGTACGGTGTGTCTTCCAATCGGAAAAACAGATCGCCTTTTAAAATTTCAGTTGGCAATGACTTAATTTCGTTATCGAACCATTTTTCAAAATAAACAGCAGGAGGCACTCCACAGTTGCGCTGGATGGTGGTTTGTGATTTGTGCGGACAAACGTCCGGTAGCCCGGTTCGAATATTTTATTACGCAACGCATATGCGGATTGATGGCGAACAGGCACTTTATCGATTGGCTCACTGTTAACAGAGTGATATACTAAACCACTTGCGCAGAGCTGTAGTCCGGAAAACCTTTGTTTACTGTTTGGCTATCTAGTACGCATCGGTTATCACGCTCCGATAGGAAATCAACCTCTACAGCGAAGGCACATTTGTTAAGAGCGTGTTATCACCATGCTATCGAACTTGTTTTCAAGTTGACCATCACTCACATTTGATCGCAGCGTTCGCATTCAGATAGACTTTGCAGCCAGCCTCTTTCGAAAAGAAGCACCAGACTCGAGTTTCGCACTCATTAGAGCTCGTCAGTAGTGCATATCCTTGCCACGGCCGGGATTTGAACTCCGGACATTCCAATCATGAGGCAACCGTGTTAACCACTGCGCCATTGACCTCACATTAGGCACGACCGAATCATCAAATCTGAACGCTCAGTCACTCTCGCTTGTGAGCAATGATCAGGTTGCCCGATCGAACTTGTGTCGAGTTATTATATGTGGATTCAGAGTT
The DNA here is from genome assembly GCA_008508345.1 of Paragonimus westermani. Classification (NCBI taxonomy): domain Eukaryota; kingdom Metazoa; phylum Platyhelminthes; class Trematoda; order Plagiorchiida; family Troglotrematidae; genus Paragonimus; species Paragonimus westermani. The sequence continues at coordinate 53,555 of QNGE01002482.1, read as the reverse complement.
GTTCACTGTCTGTAACAGGCCACCTGCCCTGTCTCGTTTATGGACTATTTGTTTTCATCTTATGAGTAGGGGGTAACTGAAGTGCGTACTTCTGAATATGCTGTGGAATACTAGTGAACACATCGTGTAAACTAACGTCAAGTTTATGCGAAGTAAACATCGGTTGTGGGCCAAAAGTTCATTTTTGGGGTTACACCATGGCTAGGATAGCCATTATGCAGTAAAACATTTAGAGTATTGCAGCCTATTGATTAGTTATGAACAAGAAGCAACACCTCTTTGTTTCGTTCGTAAGCACGAGGTTTTCCTTGTTTCATGAAGGAGGGGGCGGACTTAATTCCCCCTGTAAACTCTAAGCTTTCTTTCGAAAAAACGAAATAGTAAACTTTTACCTATTTTTCGTGTGAAGATTTCGTGACAGTATTGAGAAGAGCTGTCTGCCTCAATTTCATAGGTTAACAGGTCAAGTGATTTTGCCTGATTATCATAACTCATTACTTACAGGCAAGTTTTTTGGTCGCTTGACAAAAGCTTCCAAGTTGTTTAGTGCCTCACGTTGAAGCATTTGTCTGAGTACCATAGCAGTCCTCATTTCGCACCCATTGGTTCCAATGTTTTTCAAAACTGCAAATCGTTTGCTTTTGTAATTTCGTCTAATTTTGACTCTCTGGCTTATTCTGACTTTCCTAAACGCATAGACACAGCTCCATCTAGGACCATGTACATACCTGTGAATGTTTACACCCCTGCTTAGAGTTCTACAGATTTTTCACTTGTGTAGGTTTCTTATTAACCCAGACGGTTTTGTTTATCAGCTGTCAAACTGAGTCTACGTTTCTTTTTACATTTCGGATTCTCAAGAAGGGTTGAATTTTCATTTGCTTAGGTGTACAACGCAATCTACTACAGTAAGCTGATTCGAATTCACATACGAAACCCTGTTCGAAATTCTATGATGCTATCGTATTCGGATCTTCCGGTCACTTACCACTACTACCACGTATCCGACGGAGAGCCTGCGTTTTACTACTGATTGTCGATGACAAAAAATAATCATTCGAAGTCTCATTTACGTTTCGCTGTTAGTTTGAAATCAGTATATTTTTCATCATCGAGACTAGTATGTAACAGTAAGGTGTTAGATGACCATGACCCAGAAACGAGTGCAGATTTCGCAGTTTAATAAACTTTTCACCTAACTCCCTTGGAAAAGAAACATTACACTCAGGTTTCATTCTTGTTAGCGTTTGCCAGTCTTGAGGATGTGTTAGAGCTAGGGATTGATCTCCATTCAAGCTTTTTTGTAAAACCGTGTTGATCAATGTGCAATTAACCCCATAATGGGCATGACCGAATTACCAAAATTTAAACGCTCAGATATATTAAGTGAGCACTTCGCACAGACGAATGTTGCTGATGTATCGTATATGATAACTCAGTCGCCTAATACGAGGCCAATGACGTAGCGGTCAACAAGGCTGCCTTAGCAAAGCGTGACTGAAGTCCAAACCCCGGCGATGACGAAAGTACACATTACTGACGAACTCTGCCAAGAACGAAACTCAAGTATAGTGTTTTCTTCAAGAAGGGTTGATCACTACCTATGGGTAGACGGAACCTGTAGTCAGTTGTAAATGGCGTCCAACCTACAAATGTGATGATTTGCCGGATATCTGTATTGCTGATAATTACCATCTAAAACAAATTGTTCGCAATTCAACGGGAAAAAAAAACCTGCGGCTTCTTTGAAAATCAGTTACATGAGTTGAATAATGGCTGTGTATAGTTGGGTGACAGATCTCTGCTTGCGCATTTCTGTCCTTACGTTTTACGAGGACGAAATGGTTTGTGAATGTATGGAAAAAGTGGACAGATTTGAGAAACGGTAAAAATGTGTTGAAGACGGCTACCACGTAGAAATGTTGTCGCCGAACGCCGGGACATGCACGGAAGATGACCAGATAATCGTCAGTGCAGACGGGCTCGTGTGTATACATTAGCCGAATGAAGCCATATAAGTCAGCCGTGACAACGTAGTTTGGCTGGGCGCTCCATTATTCACAGGCACTAATTATGAACGAGCTTCTCTCTATAAAGTAGGTTGATAATCCAATTCTGTCCATACTTACTGGTAGGTCAGTCATTTTGAAGACTTGTGACCGGGGATGTTTTGTTTGTCCGCAATGGGAGCCAGTCCAACAGCACGACCTTGACGGATATACATTTCCACGTCAGCTGTTCTATCTTTTTGATTTTGGCCGTTTTCAACAAGGCGCATAAGAACATCGTGTTCACTTTAGAACAAGAAACTGATGACTGCATGCCATTTTTGGACGTACCACTAATGCGCAGATCAGATAGATCGTTACAAAGAAATGTATATGGAAAGAAACCGTGGGTGGACAATATCTACACCTCCACATTTATGTGCCGATTAGTCTAAAAAGGGGCCTTGTATGCTGCTTAACAAATAGGACAAAAAGAATCTGCATGGAAGATAAGATAGAATGGGAGCTGAGCGTGATACAGAATATCTTCTCCAATAATGCCTATCCTGAGAAATTCATTATCAGGAACATGCAATGGAGATTAATGCAAGTCCCAATAAACACCGTTATTAATAAAAAGATCTCCATAACTTTGCCGTTCAAAGGTGATGCAGCAGCCAAGCAGATAACGTGCTGATTACTTGATGCGATCGGCAGTACTCACTATGCTACAAGTCCCATCGTAACGTTCCACTCAAAACAGACAGTGCCACTTAATCCGAAAGATAAGATGCTTAACAGTGCGGCCGCATTTTTGCTCTATTAACTAGATTGTTCCTGTGGTTCACCATTTACTGACCCCACCATTAGGCGTTCATCGGAAAGACTTCGTGAACACTGCCCGGCGTGGCTCCGTTCCGGAATGACAATGAACACGAACTCAGTCATTATGACCCACCTGCTTGACCGTGATCGAAACATGGACACGGATGGCGCGTTTTACATTGTCTACCGTGCTCCGGCCGCTGCGTCACGAAAGATCAAGTGGCGTATCTTGTCTATAGCCGAGAAGGTTGCAATCCGATTACGTCAACCGGATTTGTGTGTTCAAGAATAATTCGTTCACACCGTGGGATCACCACGGCTAAACACGTACACTCAGCTCACGAGAGAGTTTGATCCCATCCCCCACCAACTCACCCCAGTTAACAGTGAATTCCTAAAACCTACCACCCCTGGGAGCAAAGCCATAGCGAAGTCGTGTTTTTTTCATTTAACCGTCTTACTGTCGCGCTATTTTTTATCAATAACTTTCATTATTGTTACTTGACTTTATATATAATTGTGTCAGCCTACGTTGAGAATATATCAAAAACATTTTTGTTCGCTGGAACCAGAATTGTCATACACGACTTCTACAGGGATTTTCAATCATTTGTCCTATCTTTATTTCATTTGAATAGGCATCATTTATTGCTGTACACTATGATCCTCAACAAGAAGAAACTCCCGGGAAAGGAGGACATGTTTCGTCGGTAGAGGTAGTTTGTTCGCTCGGTGGCATTTTAAGATCACAGTGTCTAACCACCACAAGCGAACTGCAGTATAGAAAGAAACGTCACAATGCGGGAAACATCAAAATGTGTGCATGCTCTTGAGTGCTTCCGGAATCTCTTGAAGACTGTTCCTAATGCACTGATATACCACAGACTGTCTCAAAGGACGTGCGCCAGCGAACAGACAGTTTTTCTCCGGCACTTTTTTTCTCTTCTCTTGAGTATTAAAAGTCCCTTTTGCTTGTGTTATTCACCAAGCCCAAGGCAGTGTGACGATAACTGTTTCACTCTAATCAGTTAAACCGTTTTCTTCCTCTACGAGGAGCGGTACTTGTTTTCGCGGACTACTGCCTGATGTCACTGCTAAGTTGTTAATGTGAATGGAAGTATTTGGTTCACTGTTTCGAGTGGTTCTAATTGAACAGCATCGTATACACATGTCATATATAATGTTGTCAACGTTGGATTGACAGATACGGATAGCCCTTTAACAAGTGAGTGTGGTGTATAATTATGTTCTATGAACGTCGTGTGCAGTTCACCTATCCACCATGAGGTCAACGAGTAAATTGGCTGGGTGTGACGTGAAAAAGGTATTGCATTACATAGTCTTGAAAGGTAACTGAAATTGAATCCCATCTGCATCCCAGCGAATATTTTTTGAGTGGTTCTGGGGGATTTGTCCCCGCAGAGAAGGTATCTAGCTTAAAAGTTACTTGCCCAATAAAAAATTTCCCTGGAAAGGAGTATTTCATCTCAATGAGTTCTTCCTGTCAGTGGCACAACAAGACTGGAAACAACCTTGTGCATTCTGTACTAAATGCGAGTGAGAAAAGTAGCTGATCTTTGCAGAGGAGACTCCTGTGTGGTATGCGTCACGAATCCACCCAGTGAGAGTAGGTTTTTTATGTGCATTTTAACTGTGGCTAAAAAATTCACGAGACCGTTTAGATTAACCCAATATTTTTATGTGTACTTCCCACACGTGAGCATTGTTTAGAAAGTTACGTGGACTGTGAAGTTTGGCTTGATTGTCAGAATAAATGCGTAGACGGTGGTTACTGTAACGGACGCCTGCTGTTTTCCACTGACGTTGACATTCTGTTCAAAAGTGCACCACTGCAAGAAAACATAGGTTTCGTTTGTGATGAGACTTTAGTCACTTCGACTAAATCGAAAGCGAAATCTGTTTTCTCGTAATGATACACTTTTGAACAAAATGTTAACGTCAGTGGAAAAAAAGCAGACGTTTGTTGCAGTGTCCGCCGTCTGCAGGTCTGTACACAGCCTAATTCGCAAAATTTAGTTGAGGTGCTCGTTTCAATGGTATGCTTGAGACCTTGTTTGGAAGCTTTCAAAAAACCAGTCTGGTCACTGAGAGTCAACTGGGCTCCGTTTCCGGTGATTTGTATTCGTGACCACAATAAAACAAACTGTCCACTCAATTTTAGGGAGTTTGAATTTACGTACAAATGTTATGTCAATAGGCGGGTGGAGCAGCGGACGGAGCAGGGAAGCATTCTGAGTAGGTAGACCTTCGTTCCTGAGCTATTGTAATAATTGGATATCTTGATCAGGTACCGTTAGGTTGATTTTGTTCAACTATCCGTAAAACGACGTTTTTAAACTGGTCAGCTTAATTGTTTTCTCTAGAACTCTGGAGAAAACTGAAACCTCTTGTTCAGTCATGCAGTCAAGCCTACTGTTGGGTCTGATGAAGTTCGTCTGGTACGCTCGTCGTCTCATGCTTTGTGTGGTGTGGAACGACGAATTCATTGAGGCACGTTCAGCTTACTGATAAACAGATTGAGAATAACACAACGTTACGAGCAAGTTGTAATACTCTACGTTTCAACCACCTTGGGTGACCTTCCTCAGGAGTGTTGTAATCAAACTCACACGTTAAACACGACGCCAAAACTGTTCAATTTCATGCTCAGTTCATTTGCATGAGACCAATCTCAAACTTGTCTTTACTTGTCCTCGCTGTGTGCAGCAAACACTCGTGACGAGTTTCGCACCTCAACTAAACATAAAATGTTCGTCTTATTCCTCCTCATACTTATCATTGCTTGTGCATTAAAAATTTCCCTCTTGGTTTTAATTGACGCAACCTCGTTTTCGTCTGCACCAGATTGTTTCAATGAGCTCAGTTCCTGTTGAGTGGTGACTATTTACAGACTCGTGTTTGGTTGCTCCATTTTTGAGGTTTTTCTGCTGGATAATCTGTGTATCCGATTAATTCCTATTCAAGTTGAGAAAGCACTCTCATTGCAATTTTATTGAACAGTACCATGTGCATTCCACCCCTTTTGATTGCTTTTTCTGATGTTTTTCTGGACTCGGCAGATAGTCCTGTTAACTCGATCATCTGAATACGCTTTATTGAAATTTTCGGGTACGTCTTACTGAGTTACTTTCAATCGCTAGGAGTGGTTTAGCATCCATACGCCGCATTAAAGTGTTCATTGTGATTATATTTTCTCCGTGCAAATAACAAGTTGGCTGCCAATTGGCCTGTATGTTAGTGCACAACATTTGAATCGTGTTCTTCCTAAACCACATCAACAAACTCAACAAATAATTTACAAAATCTTCCCTACTTCACATCCAACTCGTATTTGTTCTCATAGATACTTCTCAGGCATTCTCTCTCGAATGAAAGTATTGAGTTTGGTCTACGCTGTTATTAGACTCCGACACCAATATGTGTTCTAACGGTGACCGATCTTTGAACTCTGATGCAGAGTCTTGAAATGACCACATTGTACACTACCCCAGTTAGCTTGCGGTGAGCGTGATCGCACTAGGCAATCCAAACACGTAATGAGGAATATTGGGTCTCTCTTGATGATCCTGTGGAAGATTCAATAACTGCCTTCTCAACTCCATTGAATATCCCCACAACCAGTACTTCTTAGTCACATCACAATGATGAAAGATATTCCGACTGTTGTGAGCTGGTCTGATAACCGATTGGCAGGCAACAACTAGCTGAGATGAGCTGAACATAGTATATTTTACAAACAGTTTTCACTTTCGTATAAGGTTCTTAGCTAGCGCCTTGGAAAAGTAAGCACCAGGCTCAAGTTTTGTTCCTGGTAATGTAAAACAGAACAGTATTGATTAACTACAGTGCACTACGACGTCACAAGTGTTAGTATTTGAGAAAATCGATTTGCATGGTGATGGAGAAACAAGTGAGCATGGAGAAAACGTGGTTCCCAAACTGGCAAATCATGACTATCTGCACAGAACCATCGGTTGGTAAGCAAAAGTACGGAACTGTTTCGGATAAACTGTATGGAGACAGAATAACGAGTGACTGTAAGCAAGATAGTGATACATATGCGTTGCCGATAAAATGAACTGTTTATGAGCATCTCAGTGACATACGACAGGACGACTTTCTACGTAAGGGAAGGAGTGGATTAGTTGAAATCGTGCAGCAAACTGCGTGAAAAAATCAACAACCACAGATTCATATTTATCACTTAGGGTCGCTGACTTTAGTTTTGAGAGCAGCTTTATTTTGATCGCTCCAGATAAACTTCAATGCTAGGGAAAGCAGTCATTCATCAAACGATGGGTGTTGCCTGAACATCAAGTATTAATAGTATGTTAGACGATTTGCAGTCAAAGGCACCATGAGATTTCGTTTAAAAATTCACAGCGGCATTCGGGGTCGCAAACACTTGGCTGTCATTCGATGCGTGTGGTGGGTTAAAGTTTGATTACCATCTGAATATGCTTCACTGAAGAATATTGACTTCTCTTATTGCTTTCGCTTTTCTAAGTTGGTCAGACTTAATTCATGTCCTCCGATTGATACAATAAAAATGAGTGCTCTTGCGTCTTCGCTTTTGTACACGATTGACGTTCAAGCTGGTGTAACTCGTGGAACCGAGTACTGTCTTAAGAAGAATGCATTGGTACATCTCCAAGGTTAAGCCTTAAATACGAAGCACGTGATATCTTTGACACTTGTTTTGTGTTTGTTGTTATATTTGCCAGTTTTCTTGATGGACCAAACCATCTTCACAACAAACTGATGTTATTTAGTAGCGTGAGAAAGCTACGTCATGGAAATGGGTAGACAGTTCTATATTTATGGCATGCAGTATATGGCCACATGGTGTAAAAAAGTTTACTTGAAGCTAAACAGCAAATCTTTAGAAACTGGCGGTTTTTGTATCAAGAGTTGTCTATTCCTTGTAGTTCCCAGTTTATGGATAAAATTGTTTCTCGGGAGACAGGACACATTTAAAAGGTGAACAATATAAGAAGCCTCCAACTTGTATCTTTCATTGAGTTAAGATGACTTATCGTTTAAACGTTGCTTGACCGTTCAAAACGAACATCCTCCATCGGACCATTATGTTGTTAAGCGGGAAAATTAACAATAAATTAAGATATAATGATAAAGTGTAAATGTTCATGGACAGAACTGAACGACAAAAAAGATATTCGTATTTCCGATTTAGTTACGAATGAGGGTGACCGCTGAGTTACCTTTTAAAGAGAGAAAACGTATCAATTTGTTTCTCTTGGACTTTTTGTAGGCAGGATAAAGAGAATTTCGAAATTGATCGATAGTAATTTAAAACTTCGATTGTCATTCTAGCCACGTTTATGGGTGATTAGGGTGTGCGATATGAATTCTCATTCTGCCTCATATTCCTTCACTATCCTATAGTGACGACTGAAACAGGTTCAGTAATTCAAACCTCCCTTCTACTTCAGTTGGTGAGCTGTATAGGTTACTGAAAATGTGATGCAAAAGGTCGGCTATGCCTCCTCGGATGGCTATTTGTAAGATCGCTTCTATCTATTCACGGTTTATTTACTAGATTTGAAAAGTTTCTTCATCCGAAGCAAATCACATCGCAACCCCCCCCTCAAACTTCAACCATTTATGTATGTTTGTCAGATCTGCTCTACGAACGCTTTTTCAAGTGTCATAAATACAGGATGAAGCCCCATATGTAGCTGGTGAAATACCGCCTGAATACAACATTCACTTCATCTGTCATTCTAGCCTGAACAGTACTCAGCACAACAGAAAAGTTATATAAGGCATTAAGCAGTAATCCCGGTAGTTACGGCCGCCCAAGTGGCCTGTCCAAATGTGTCTCCACTGGATCTACTGTACGTTTTTCTCAAACTCAGACGAGACGGTTTCTTAAAGGACAAACTTTTAGGTGTGTTCAGAGGATGTGAGCAAACAGCTGACTAGTGCACAATTCAAAAATATTTGGGCCCACTTAATCGGATTGATCTCAACATGTGCCGAGGATGACAGTTAGCTTAAGACAAGGTTAATTGGCATATCAAAAATTTCCCGGCGGTTTCCAGTACCCTAAAAGTATAACCTGACCAGTTAGCGTTTGAAAGCGCTCAACAATCTATAGACAATTGACGGTCTTACTGAAACCCTACAACAAACTATTTTGTCCTAATGAAATGCGTGAAATACATTCGTTTGGTGAGCGCTGTGTCCAGGCAAATTTGAACCCGATACTAAATTAGTCAGCTCATTATGGCGTGAGCTAGAAACAGATTTAGTATGTAAGTTTATCACTGGGAATTAATAACGTCGTGTTAAACCTGCAACTTATCGTCATCCGAAAATCCACAGTTGTAGCATCCTCATGAGACACTCTGGCAATACGCGACTCTCTTTGCCGCAAATTGTGAAACTGTTTGGCTGACCTCCAGAAGTTAGACAGTGGTTCCTCACTGACTCATTGCAATGAGTGTGTGAATATCACAACAATCAAACTTGCTCCATCGATGTCGAGTGTGGACGTAGCTCAACCCCTTGGTACTGATAGACACTGATGGCAAACATTAAAAAACGAGACTCAAGTCTATTGCTTCCCCTAAAAACGAGCCAGGTGAACAATCTAAAATAGAGCAGATGCAATCAAATGTGAATAAGGCTACATTTGGAAATGTCTACCATGAGAGGATTTCGGAATCAGCGCGTTGAGCGAATTTTACTTATGAATTCATGTAATACCTGTGCGCGTTTCGAGCGCATCAAATAAACTAGCATTTCTGATGAGTAGTTTGGAGTAGTTTGTTAACTCCAATCGATAACAGGACAGTTACTGTGTCTCCTCTCGAGACGATCGGGCAACCTGATCATTGCTCACAAGCGAGAGTGACTGAGCGTTCAGGTTTGATAATTCAGTCGTGCCTAAAGGAGGTCAATGGCGCAGTGGTTAACACGGTTGCCTCATGATTNAGTCAGCTCATTATGGCGTGAGCTAGAAACAGATTTAGTATGTAAGTTTATCACTGGGAATTAATAACGTCGTGTTAAACCTGCAACTTATCGTCATCCGAAAATCCACAGTTGTAGCATCCTCATGAGACACTCTGTCAATACGCGACTCTCTTTGCCGCAAATTGTGAAACTGTTTGGCTGACCTCCAGAAGTTAGACAGTGGTTCCTCACTGACTCATTGCAATGAGTGTGTGAATATCACAACAATCAAACTTGCTCCATCGATGTCGAGTGTGGACGTAGCTCAACCCCTTGGTACTGATAGACACTGATGGCAAACATTAAAAAACGAGACTCAAGTCTATTGCTTCCCCTAAAAACGAGCCAGGTGAACAATCTAAAATAGAGCAGATGCAATCAAATGTGAATAAGGCTACATTTGGAAATGTCTACCATGAGAGGATTTCGGAATCAGCGCGTTGAGCGAATTTTACTTATGAATTCATGTAATACCTGTGCGCGTTTCGAGCGCATCAAATAAACTAGCATTTCTGATGAGTAGTTTGGAGTAGTTTGTTAACTCCAATCGATAACAGGACAGTTACTGTGTCTCCTCTCGAGACGATCGGGCAACCTGATCATTGCTCACAAGCGAGAGTGACTGAGCGTTCAGGTTTGATAATTCAGTCGTGCCTAAAGGAGGTCAATGGCGCAGTGGTTAACACGGTTGCCTCATGATTGGAATGTCCGGAGTTCAAATCACGGCCGTGGCAAGGATATGCACTACTGATGAGCTCTAATGAGAGCGAAACTCGAGTCTAGTGCTTCTTTTTGAAAGAGGCCGGCTGGAAAGTCTATCTGAGTGAGAAGGCTGCGATCAAATGTGAGTAGTGGTCAACTTGAACAATAGCATTTCTTGTGTCTTTCGTTGGATGCAGGCTGTCTGATAGTACAGAGTTCTAAGCAGCCGAACAGCAGAGGCTTCTGCAGTCATTCCGTACAGACAAACATCTAAAGAGAGCACTTAGTCATTTCAATTTACAGTATAATATTGCATACATATGATGACTACGCGGTAAGAATAAAATGCCCCGACTCTCTACATACTTATACTTAATGGATCTTCGTGTATTTATGAATAGTGGGTGGATGTGGTTCAATTACAATCAATTATTGGAGGTATGGAACCAATCCCATGGCAACCACATCTTTTTGTGGCAAATTCCACGTTCAATCTAGCATGAATGTCTTGCCAATGGGTGGTCCTAAACGGTACCATATTCCGGCCTGTAGTCATGTACGACAGTGTTTTTCGCATAAAAGAACGGCGCCGAATAGGAAGTCATCGTCTAATTGATGCAAATTACATATCTTAATTGTCGGCTTTCACATATGCGTTTGGTATTGGGTAGAGGAGTAATGTGGCGTTTACAAGAGATGACCAGCGGATATCACAAACTTACGAGTCACACTCATTTACAGATTGTCGTTTATAACATTTTGGATTAATCCATACGTACGTCTGGTTGTTTAGGCTGTTACTGGGTTTGAAACACTGAATTCCATTCAACAGCGTCATCAGTACAGAAAGACGTCGCGATATGTTAACACTTCGTTTACTTCTATCAGTCGAACAACTAAAACCTGCAGGTTATATACGACAGACAACCAGATATATACAGGGTAGAGGCATGCATAAATTCTCACAAAGTGTTAAGTCATCAACATCACTTCAACCGGATGGGTTGCTTCAACCACGTTTGTGCACACAGAGCCGGCTGATTAGGTCTGATCAACACAGCTTCACTAAAGCCCAGTAGANTTCGGCCGAGCGTTCGAAAACTCGCACCCCCGACCTGGCAATCCACCACAGTATGTTTAGCAGTCGATGGTGTGGGAGTTCCGGAAACTAGCTAACCGGCTTGAGACTATTGTGTTACGAGTTGTTTCAACCATTTCTAGGTGTGTTTCACTGTTCGCTGAGAGCTGTTGGTCTGTTCTGCCTATAAAAACGTCATTGCAGCCGGTGAAAAACCTGGGAGACAGAGTGGTTAAAGAAATGCGTTCGTGATTTCAAAGAACTGGTAATTTTTTGGTTTGAACTTTGAATTTGAAAAGAAATATGATACAATTGGTGCAGTCATGTGAGTCTCAGGTGCATTCGGTGGCTAATCATATACGGCACACGACTGTATGAAGGTATGTTTGCGCAATAATAAGAAAGAATGTAATGGTAGAAAATAGTTGGCTAAACACTATTTTCATAAAAAGAAACGACCCACGTTGAACGTTATTTGTGATTACGTGTGTTTGTACTTCCGTTGTTCTCAAAATATCACGAAAACAGATGTCACCACAAGTATTTTCTTATAATCCAATAGCCTCCCGAATCGTATCGCTCGAAAACTTACGCGCACTGTTTGGTTCATCCAATGTCTCCAGTGTTAGACGTTGTTTCACTATCGTTCTTGAGACGTATGACCTCAGTATTACGGAAAATCAAGGCTGTTCTATTCTGATCTAATCGAAGCATCTTCAGTGTCCTTCACTGACTACCTACAACTCACCTAGTGTTCGAGAATGTGGTTATTTCGCCTTCCTCCCTTATCTGATATGTAAAAGATATGACAGTAATTTCTGAAGTCTTTATGTACAAATATGCTGATGGTGTTAATCGCAGTTTATTTAATAGTGTGAATCAAAATACGACTACACAAAACAAACTATCGGAAATAGTAGCACATAAGAAAAATAGCTAAAAAGCATGGAACTGGAAAAAAAAAAGTCTGAGTTTGGTTTTCATTCTTCTCAAAACTGAAATGGTAGTGGAAATTTTTCGTAGTCGAGCAATAAATCGGTTGGATTGATCATCACATCGACCTCCAATCTGTTAAGCTTCTGGGAAATTTGCCTACTAATAATCCCCTGGCCAATGTTTCGTGTTTATCTTTTTTTCTTCAAACTTACAATAACTACCCTCACATCACAAGTATTTGCTACGAGTTGCATGTTAACGGATCAGATTTGATGTACCTCGGTTACGCTCATTGGATTCTCCGCAAAAGATGCTATCAGTCTGCATCAATCACTCCGGTATCTCGCCACTTTACATGGTCTCCCAATCACTTTATTCAACCATATTTCTTTTATTCACTCAAACTTCCAGGACAATTCAACCAGCAATTTTCTTCCTTTTTTGCCCCATAAGCACCACGAAGTTCTCATCAAATGTGTACTTCATAGTGTTACCAGCTAAGTGTTTATACCCGTTTGTGCGTAATTCTGCGCACAGAGCTTAAGCTTTTCGTAAAGTTGTCATGGCTTTAAAAGAACGATTGAGTAGCAGTTATCCTCAGAAAAATGTCTCTTTTCACTACTGTTTTCTCGCATCGACAAATGTGTTGCTGTTGAACAGTTCGTATGACCAGTATGTCCTATGATTGAGTATTCATTCGTCTGTATTGTACAAAGCATTATCATTGCAGTGAAAACATCTGAGTGGGGCAACTACTCAAAGCACAAAAGGTGTCAATTTGGTATCACTGATTCACATTTACCCACAGCAGTCTGCGTCTTTTTCAACGTGGTTTTTTGTAATATACCTTATTGTCGTGCTGTTGGTGACACTTTGTCACCCGCATGTCTTACTGGAACTTTAGCCTATACTGACTCGTGCTGTGTTCTCTTACAGGACTCTTGGTGGAGCATACACTTCGGGAGAATGTTCACTCACAATGTCCTCACGTGGCAAAGAGTTGGTGTGCGAGCATAACTTGCTTGCAGTCCCGAACTGTACTCAGCTGACAGTCTCTTGAAAAGGGTGGCTCGATACGTGAACAGAAACACCGGGATTTACGGTTTATCTGTCGAATTAAGGAGTGATCTGATACGAAAGCGGATTACTATAAGGCTTACTGTGTTCATTATTTAGTAGAAGCATGCCCAGATAACGCACTAAAGTTTGATGCGAAAGGAAAGGGAAACAGTTTCACCTCTTCCTGTCCCTGGAGCCCTCAGAATTGGCAATGGAGTAAATAAATAGCACTCTGATGGAATATACTCTGATTTTCTGATTGGTGATGAGCTCAAGTAGTGAACCAAAGATGGCAGCCCTAGAGACCAGAGTTCGGTAACCTCCTTCTGCACAGATGTTGAGTGTCATGTCAGTAAGCGTGCGGTGACTACATTTATCTATAAATAATAAGCGAAATTAGTAATAATAAAAATATAGTTAACTAATAACATATATTTTACTGATGAGTAGTCCAAAATTTGGCTTATTTTCAAGTTGAACATCACTCACATTCGATCGCAGCCTTCGCATTCAGATAGACTTTCCAGTGAAAGTGTTTGAGGGTTCAGATTTGACAATTCGGTCGTGCCCAGTGTGAGGTCAATGGCGCAGTGGTTAACACGGTTGCCTCATCCAAAGCGTAACCACAGTTCGAATCCCGGCCAAGTCAAAGATATGCACTACTGACGAGCTCTAATGAGAGCGAAACTCGATTCTAGTGCTTCTTTTCGTAAGAGGTTGGCTGGAAAGTCTATCTGAATGCGAAGGCTGTGATTAGATGTGAATGGTGTTCAACTTGAAAACGTTTGTTTTGGGGGAAGATGTACAAATTGTGGGGACACGGACAAAACAAAAGAGAAGGAGGCGTGACGATATTTGCCACACAAGCGTCTGTCATCATCATTTTCAGGACTGAGTCATTTCAGGCTCGGACTGCAGCTGGTCATAAGAATGGTCCACTAAGTTGCAGACCATTAGACAAATATAAGTGTATGGCGAGGGATAAAAGGAAAACAAGTAAAAACAACCGTGTTCACGAAAAAGAGCCCACCAGGTCGCAGATACAGACTCGTCGTTGACTGCGAAACAATGTCATGTCAGAAGGCGTTACCAAACAACGGTAAACGGTCGTAAATTCTCTAATCAGGTAGGCTGCATCTACCAATATTTTTCAGCAGAACGGTCAATACTATGGTAGCCCATGACTACGTTATCGCCTGTTCGACTTGCGGCTTCTCCCAATCATCAGCAACCACAGCGAACAGTGGGTCGTGCGGCATCCCTCCCCTTCGGAATACGTAATACAAGGTCCAACTAAACAATTTCGCAATTTCGGTTAATGGTCGCGAACCTGCACGTTTCCGAAATACGCGCAAGTGGACCGTCTCACTGTTCACATAGTCAGTCTACTTGACACGGGTTAACTGCCGGGGACAATGGGAGAACGGTTGCCAAAAGTTTATATTGCCTTTTCCGAACGAGTGGGTCAGGTCTCTGAGCAAAACCAACCAAACTTGCGAATAATAAACTCTGTTTTAATGGACAATTGGACGTTTTCGTGAGGTCACAAGGGACGGAGTTTGGTAAATGCAATAGGTTTTTTCACAATCCTCAAAGACACCTCACCAGTAATATTACAGGCTGACGAGATGATATTATCCAGGTAGGTGAAATGATCGAGAATCCCCAACTACCTGTTAGCAGCAGTAATGGCAGAGTCAGTGCCAACCCAGTCTTGTGGCAACAATTTGCACTTCCATGATGCAAAGTACACAACATACAAACCAGTCATAACATTTGACCGATTCGTAATTGTCTGAACGTTCTCTGCAGAAAGACTAAGAAGTGTCATCCGCACACATAATACCAGCCAGCATACTACCTGGTAAATGCTTCACTCTGAGATCTTCAGGATCTCTGAGCGCTCCTTCTAAAATATCGTGTGTCAAAAAATTTGAAGAAAAAGGAAGAAGTCTGAAACCCCTGTCGAGCGCTACTTTTCATGTAGAACGCACGTGATAGCTGCCCATAAACGTGCACTCTATACTCAGAGAGGGCATACAACAACTTCAACAAACTGATGTACTTCACTAAGACTCCTCTGTGTGGAGACAGCCCCAGAGAGCACGTCGGGCAATTCAATCAAAAGCAATCATCATTTTCAAAATCGTCACAATCGTTGGCTGAGAAAAGTGGTGCCGATGCTCCATCATCTGTAGCAAGGCGAGTATATGGTCGATACGCTCAAGTCCAGGCCGAAAACTTGTGTGTTCTTTTTTCTATATGGTTCTCTACGTTTCAGACGCCGCACCATTAGACCAGTGAGCATTGTGATAGGAACAAGGTTGATACCTCTGTGATTATCAAATAATTTCCTGGCACCCTTCTTGAAAATGGGAATGACTGGTGATAAGCAACAGTTGAGGCACCGCCTCAGTCTCCCACATGGAACAGAAGAGTGTGGACAGTTCAGACAACAATCTCTCACCACCATCTTAGAAGTGTTGGAGAAAGAAAGTCCGGACCTTGAGTACTGCTGAGACACGATATTCTAATCTCCAAATCCAGCTCGGCTTTCGACGAAGGATGGTCTGAGATGAAGTAGCTAATCACACAATCTCTATCGTCGACAACCGAGTGAGCTGGCTGGGGCCAAACTTCTCGGCTTTCCTTTTAAATCGCCGCCACAAACTGTCCATCTGTGAGCCATCTCTTCCACGTACTGTCCCACTAACAACTTATCGACGAGTAGTACAACCATCAATCAGGGAAAACGGTACCCAACTACTCCCTTGTTTAAGAAAGTGAACCTGACAGTTCTTAGGCAGACTGATCGCAAGTTTGTTTCAGGTCACAGATGTCTGTCGTATTTGGAGCAAACAGTGTCAGTCGAAGTTTGTTCATAGGTGCTGCCGTGTCAGTAAAAATCCACTTCTGTCGTACCTGCAATGTCGCCTTGAAGTAGAAGTGCTCGTTGGAGTCACCGCATTAATGCAACTCGGTCGGTTCAACTGTGATTACCGTTTTATAAGCCTTTCGTCGCTCAATTTCTAAGCGAATAATTCATGTTTGTGAACAGAGGACCTTTCAGTGAACGATAAAACCAAGTGGGTACGAACAACGGTATGATCCGAATCAAGGTAGCTACCCCAACTTATATGAAGATCTTCAATGGAACGGTGCCAATGACACCTGACGGCTGTATTGTCGAGTTTCTTCAATTATTATGCTGCATACGATAGACTCCACGTGACACATCGTCGTCGTTTGTGCAGAAGTGCGCGACTCGATGACTGGCCTATGACGTGTCATAGTATTGCACACAGGCGCCAAGTATACCACCGAGTCGCTTCTCTTCTGGAATAAGAGGACACATTTGTGCGTTCATATCACCAATAAGCACAACAATGTTCCACTGTTTAATATGTCTCAGAGGCCCAAAAAGGGCAATGACGAAGGCGTTTCGGGTAGCATATGAACTACTGCCTATTGGAACACATGTGGATGTGACAAATTGACATTGATTGAGGCGTAAAGTCTGGCAGCACATAGACGACCATTTACAGAGGTCCTGTAGAGCATGCTCTGCTCTGCCTTAGAGTATGACGTAATCCTCACTCCAAACTGATCGTGAGATTCAGCTTCGGCGTTATCACAGACCCTGAAAAAGAACAACCCCACCCATAGCGTTTTCCAGGGGGAAATTCAAGTGGACAATGTTGGGGTTGTGTTTTGGAGACAAAAAACACCTGCAGTCTTTGACTTCACGGGATACTACCCAGAGCAGTTTGCTGACCCATTTATCGAAGAGTTCGGTCGCTAAAAGTTTTAATGCTCAACGGTTGTGTTGGTTTAAAGAGAGTAGGTAGCACCAGAATTAAGAACGAGTAGGCTGGTCTGTCATAACGATGAATCCTAATATTTCCCGGTTTTCTAATTTTCAAAGAGAGGCTGTGTTGAAGGGCCCCACTGCGAGTCTGTCTTACAAGTCAGACCTACAAGGCGACGAGAGATAGTTTTCATAGGGGACACTACTCGGAGCAAATGACTCCACAGTCTGACTTGCTTGGCAGTAAGAAACCTACCTAGCCCAAAGGGGTGAAGAACCACATAATGTTGCCTGATTCTAAGCACTGCTGCGTGCAGTGGATGTATTCAAACTTACATCAGGTTTGCAAATGATACAACTTTTCAACCGTATTTGATAACACACAGGCGGCCACGACCAACCATCAGGCGATCGGAATGCTCATTGTTTGACGATACATTTTCTAACCTTCTTCTTCCTGATTCGAAAGACAGCAATGCCACGACTATGAAATTAATTTTGCTGTGTGCTCATAAGATCGTACCTCATTACCTAAGCACCCCTACGTGCAGTAGTGTGACACACAACCCTAGAAGTGCATTCGTTTTTCGTCTGACCGCTCCTCTTTGGCCCGTCTTGCATGATTGCACCTGCAAGAACCGAAGTCGTAATCAGCATAGCTTTCCAGGAGGATGCAGTGCACAATCCTGACAGCCACATCAAAAAATGAAAACAGGTTTTGACAATAGCAGATAAACTGGACATGACCAGAGGCCGGATGTCATCTGAACGGGCAGCCAGCATCTGACTACGTAAATTGCGATTTACTTATTCAATTTCTAAAGGGCTGTTGGTACAAATAAGTACTTCCAGAAATCGATACCATTTCACGTTGGACCGTTGCTCAGTGGATATCACATTTGATTTTGAGACCACGCACCGTAGGTTGCCAGTCCCCGCTCTACACAGTACACAAAAGAACAAATAAGCAATCGTAATACTTTCGTCGTAGCTTCTTCGAGGGGATAAATCGGAATAGTCTATTAACTGTGTCGAATTTTTTCCGGACCGCACTAGTGATACTGTTAGTAAAAGCCTGTAAGAAGGAGATTTCGTTTCACCCGCCAACTACTTTGGCTGCAGTCTTCGTGAGATATCTTTGGAGTCCCCATCAACAAGCCTGCTAAATGAAATAGCTTTTGTTGAACAGCTCGTGCTATCAAAAACGAAGGAGGGTTTAACTCACACTTAAATGTAAGTAACAATTACTTTAATCGTTAGAGACCGCTCTCAAATCCAGGGGTTATAATACTTCTTAACGAATATTTTGTTTCAGATCGAAAAATCTTATTCTGCCGACCCTGAGTTTACTACACCTTCCGTTCACCAATTGTCTTGCTGACAGAAAAATTTACAGCAACCTCCATTCCTATTTATTTCCTAAGTCCTCATCCCCCATCTCCCACAGAAAACCGTTTCACGTCAAGTCGAATACAGAGATTCCAACAATTCGGACAGAGCGTTTTCAAACAAATATCTCTCCAGAACAAGCCGACAACTGTTAACTCCACACATTAGCTTGCCTGCTCTGCAATACCATTACATTAATATCGTTTAGAATGACTTACGGAATGACCACAGCTCACCTCTTTTGCTTTTCCATCGATGGTCAGAGTTACTAACTTGACCATGTGGGCGGTTAGTGTATGCTAATTAGGTTTTACGACAGCATCATGTTGGAGTAGCATAAGTGGTCTACAGGCGACCTCCCGATTGATCCATAAACGATAGCAGCCACGCAAAAAACACAAACCGTAGATTGGCTGTGGTTGTGCTCGGTATAGTACGTCCTCACGTTGCACGTGCATCCTTTAGGAATACTGATGGCGAACTGTTGGGACTGGATGAAAACCATATCTCTTTAGAGAGATTCACTTCAAGAGAGACCATCCTACCTTCGTTTGAAACGGGAGAACCCACAGTTTACACGAGTCCTGAAACTGCGATCAAATTTACTTATGTAACAGTCACAATTCCGCTAAGCATACGGCGTAAAACCTTGATGTGTCACATAACTGCAACGTTTGCGAATGTTTGTAGTGTTGACAACTGCTTGATTTTCACCTCGGTCACAAATGATAACAGATATGTGGATTTATGAGTAACAGAACTCGAATCCTTTAAGCAGATTTACATCAACCTCGCCCACAGTTTTAGAAGAGTGCTCGTTTACAATGTACATACTGAAGGTCCGTGTCCCAAAAACTTCAACTTCACACTGAAGGGTACAAGTTAACGGAAGTAGCTGGATGGAATGCGACAACGTATTTTAAAAAATGCCTTGAAATTTACTCAAAAAGCATGACGACGTCGAAAGTTATTTTGTCGTGAGGAGTAATACAACAAAATTACTTTAAGGATCTCAAATTCACAAATGTATTCATTACATATATTCCAGAGTCAGTCGTACAGCCTTCGTCCTTCAAGTACTGGTTGAAGTTTTGAGGGTTATTGTCAAAACATGAACACCAGTCGCATTTGATTACAGCTTTTATACAGGAGATTTTATGGTTAATAGATACTGAAACGAAATACAATATTCAATCTTCATTCCCGTTAGATCTCATCCGTGATAAATGGAAAAGCATACGCATCCAAGATGAGTATTGAGACGAGGGAAATTCAACTGTATTGCGTTGTTTCAAAGTAGGAGTTTGCTATACAAGTTATCCATAGTGGTCAAGTAACCAAATATAGTTCAGTGATTGGTCGGAGATCATGGTGAGTATTGCAATTGTACAAACTCCTTCTGAATGTTCAAGCTGAATACTCAAACTTTAATAACATCCGCAATCGCCAGAAGGTGACACTTTACAGCTATCCACAGATTGCACGAAAACCGATAACCCAGACTGACAAGGAAATAGCGATTATAAGTAAGTATATATGTGAGAACTGTGTTGGATGAAAATCCTTATTTTTTTCTTTGTAATATGGACAGCTTGGTCACCAGCACTGACAAGCGGCCATCAGTGGAAGTTTAAAAGTGACCTCCGAATTAGGCATGTGTAACGGTCAGCGTCCAAGTCTCGGACCAGAAGGGGGTATGCGATACAAAGAAAGAACTGGAGTCAAGTGAGTCAGTCAGAAGTAGGCAAGTATGTGTAACCGTCGAGGAAACGTGAGGGTTCTATCAGTAGGAATTTGTGTTTGCAGATTGCTCAAAATCACATCTATAAGTCTATCCATGGGTTGAATCCGATATTGTTGCAAACTGTACATTTGCCTACTATGTGCAGTCGAATAGGACGAACCGGTTCGGGTCAAATTTCGCCTCATGCCTGTGAACGTTACGACATATATTACTGGCGAAAGAAACAGTAACCAAAAGCTTAATGTTAAACAACAAAGCAAATCAACGGCCGAAGTCTCCCCTGTTATAGGCAATCGGTATTGATGCTGCCCGCCACACTCCTTACAAGAACCACCTTTTGAAATGAATGTTTCGTAATCAAATATATTCCTCCTCGACCCAAGGGCTCGAACAGCAGCATAACAAACCCGTGCGCGAGACATACGCGGGGTCTCAAGGTGCGTGAGGTGGAACGAGTGTTAAGATGAGCTGACTGGGGCCTTGTATCAGAGATCAACAAGAGCAGCCAGCTGTGGAGAACGTAACCGATAAGCTACGGACGTCCTATGAGTTTTTTTAAAGCTCTTATAACTTACAGTAAGGCGGCGCGCGTCATACAGACTAAATGAAAGGCAAAAGAGCAGGCTAGATGGCTGAAATAAATCGCGAGGTGGACAAGCAATTAAGTCGATATAAGTTTCGAGTGTTCCATTGAAGCAGCTTGGGAAATTCTAATTTTCCGGTTGGAAACAGCGCTATCACGTAATCTCAACAGTTGGTTATCAGCACATATAAGTACTGATGGTACGTGAACAGGCTTCAATAGAATGATGGAGAGACTCTGACCTAAAATTCATAGTAAAACTGAGAGGACAATCAATATACGTGAACTACCGCGGACCCCTTCCTTGGGTGATTGGTTTGGGTAGATTTCAGAAGTCGAAGGAAGTGCTGAAAGCGTAAGATCAAAGAGACCATGCAGTCAGCGATAGTTTGAAAGTGAGCGTCTATTAGTACCACCATTGTACACGAACTTGATCACAAACAGTGTCAGTTCAGAGCTACAAAACAATCGCATTTACTTGAAAACTAAATGAACGGACAAAAGCAGAACTGAACGAACTGAACCTCATCCACACCTGGTCGCAGCCCTCGCATTTAGATAAGCCTTTCGGCTCAGCCCACTTCGAAAGGAAGCACTATAGTCTTCGCAGTTCAAGATGTCTTGATGTCACTTAGAGATATTTCAGGTAACTGGATCCAGGCAAACTCACTTCACCTAGCGGGATCGCGTCCTGTCATTCTGTAAGAGCCAGCCACTCCATGTCTTTCAGCTTACTCGTGTGCACAGTAGCCGTGCGATCCCGTTCGCCGTTAGAATCTCACTAACACACTTGGAGCATCTTGAGCTGATATCGAGACAACTTAAAACTGGAAGAGAGTTCAACAGCAGGGCATATCCTCGTTTGATGCGGAATCCGAACTCTGTTCTTCGTGCTTGGGGCCAGCGTATTGAACACAACACCCGTAACCTTGTAATAAGCATGGCCTAATGACCATATCCAAATGTTCAATCACAATTTTGCGGGAATAACGTGTACGTTGCTGGAACGTTTGAAACAAAAAATGAGCAGAATCACCCCGTGATCATGAATCCTCAGTTAGGTTCAAGTTAATGTCTTCATTGAACCAAACGAAAAACCTGAAGCAAGATGAGCAACTATATGTCCCCAGTTTCGCACTGTGCACGAGCTTAGAGTATGCTTGATTTTTATTTTCCGTTTTCAGAAAGAAGCACGCTTAACAATAGCGGAGTAGTATCGTGTCAAGTATAGCAGCATTCTCGCCAATGACTGAATTGTGACTTCCAGTGTGTCTAACCGAAAACATCCACCACCATTGGAGCTCCAACTGGAGAGAACCAACAAAATCCAAACTCGGCTTCAATTTATTCATGCTCCTACTCCCTGTTGTCATATTTGGGCCCAACCAGAGAGCACAAGCAAGATTTTTCACAGCAGGCACCGAGTAGGCATGTGCGAAGCGCGCATGAGATACACTGGTCCGTGAAATCAAGCTACTTTGAGTAAAACGAAGTTATGTTCCTAACATGGTAACTGAATCTCATCACTGCTCATAAACTGCCACCATACAGACGAAGAATCGGTGCCAAAAACAGATGACATATTAAAATCGATGATACGGTGCCTGAGTTCTGCAGTCGAAGGGCACCAGTGCACGCATTCGAAGATATATACGGCCGGAGCCACCGTAAGTTATCAGGGACACCTAAGTAACAGTAAGAAATCCAAGTGGTTAGAAATGTCAGGCGGTTGTTAGAATGAAACTACTGATAGATAAACAAAGCAGTATTGCCCGTAAGGTTTCAGGTGTGACTACAGGGACAATGGCAAATTGGTTGTTTTGGAACTATGGGTTATGCAGTCTGTGGAGTTTGGTACTCTCCTGACAAGACCACAATTAGCGTGGAATAATTCTCAGTGGATGTACACCAGTGCAGGAATCACCGGAAGGCGAGATGACAGAACACCTCATTAGAACCAATTTGACCCAAAACCTTACACATCACACAGTGATGTTAAACAGTAACCCACTGTGGAGAATTCAATAAACACAGTATTGCCTAAGATCCACTGACTGATAATAAATCCAATCGGATAGGAACAGTTATGTACATGGAACTATATACAGTAGTCTTCGGAGCAGGTACTGCCCAAAGTGGAGAGCCGGTGATCGCTAGGGAGCAAGGTCTTGCTGTGAGAAGCTTCATAACTTGTCCAGACTAGATAATTCTTGAATTTAAGAAAACACTTATGATGTTTCGTTTCTACAGCACTTCGCAGATGGTTTCCGCAATCGTTAAATGAACCGCCGCCATATTGGGCAATAAATCCGGGTAAATTGGATTTGTTCACAAAAATAGATGAAGCCAATAGATTTGATGTAGGAAGAATTCAGTGATAACCTTCGCACCATCATCTTCCCTAGTGATATTCGTCTTCGTTTTTTGGTTAAAAGACTACCCTCTAACAAGAGGTAAGTACTTTGTGATATACAGTAGATAACAAACCATAATCTGTGCATCCAAACATCGTTTGATGCTGACAGGAAGACGTGCAGTTCGAGACGTACACCATCACTGGTGTAAAATTGGCCAAATCATAATATACGTAGCCATTTTTTTTATAATAAAAAAACACTCCGAAAGTCCGTAAACCTTTGCGGCCGGTAGTTTTCTATTGCTGTCAGTACTTGGCGCCGTTGGTTGATGTATGTGCCCTTACACTGCGCTCCATTCACTCATTGTTCGATTATGTCTACGTCTCTTTTTAGATTAGGTCCAACTGAGTTCTGTTTACCCAATTCATCATCATCATTGAACGGAGCAATACTTCGAAGTTAGCGTTGATGCTCAACTGAAAGATAGGAAGAAAAAAAGTTTTAGCTAAGAAATGAAGGAATGAAGAGAACGGGCCTGTTTTTGAAAGGAACAGTGTATGTTTCCTGTCCAGAAAGCAATTGTGCTTCGGTTTTCCGAAAAGTTGACAACCCAAGATTGATGCACTCACAAACACATGCTCTAAACTAACGAACACAACTTGCTGGTGTCATGTACAAACACAGATTGCCGACTAAGTTGATTTGGTAACGTTTATTCAGTTATCTGAGCGACATTCAAACTCAAGCAAACAGTACACTGAATTTCACATGTATTTCTCTGACATAATCGTCTGTTGACGTGACTACAATCACTTGAAGTTGTCCATTTTGCTATGACCCATACCTATACGGACAAATAAAATAGACAGTGTATGTGCGTTTATTAAGACATTCAACTTGCTCCAGTACGTGCACCGTTCTGCAACTAATTTGGCTGACGGCCATTGTGATGACAGGTGGATTCGGTTGGAGTGAGTACCGATAAATTAAAGATGATCACTGTTAAGAGAGGTGGGTAGTGGTATCTCAAAAGATTTTGAATCGACGGAGAATCTGAAGGGACCAGACCGAAGTGATTCTTGTTCGGAGAACCACTATACCATTATCTACTTATGTATCGAACGCACAAGTGCATATATGCTTTCTCCCGTGAGTTCTTGTTGGTCATCACAATCCACTGAAAACTGTGATAGAACTCACTTAACTGTAGACTGATCACAAAGTACAGCGGGCCCAAGAATCAACGGGGTGACTCCAAATCAAATCAATCAAAAAGAGTTCCGTTCGAAATTCCGAATTAGAAATTTGCCAAACAAAGAAACCATCAACAGAACATGTACATTATCACATCGAAAGCGTTAGTTGCAGAGTAATAAGAAAAGTACAAAAAAACCTTAAGGATAGATTACTAGGTAGTAGCAAAAACGTGAGAAAATAATCACCATCGACCTCTGACTACTCGTCGACAATAAACCAAATTTGAGTATGCACTTCGGCAGCATGTGGAAATGAACAGACAACCCAGTAGTATGGATCTGGCTTGAATTTCATATTAATACTGCCCAATGTATCGGCAAAACAAAGGGACTCATCGCGAAACTTCTCCTCCGTATTAGGTCCAAGGAAAGGTCTGAAATTACAAACGAAATTGCAGTCACACGGACTAACAGTAGCGATGAGGTCACACAAGTCAGTGCACAGGTGAAAGACCCGCTGACATTCATGAGTACATCAGAAGAACCAAACAACCGAGCAAGAGTAAAAACCATACGCTGTTTACCGCAATGTGACCAGTTCAATTGCAGGTGGGACGGATGCCGTTATATAGGAGGTATTTAGGCAAACAATTCCATTTCGCCGAAGTCATCAACCCTTGTAAATCCTCTGGTACCCAAGAGCACACATGAAAAAGGACGGCTGTCAAAAGCAATGGAAATGACAGGAGCGCAAACAACTGCAAAATGATAATCAAAACAAGATAAAAGGTAAGTAGATTCGTTTTCTGTTGCGGCCGTGTTCCCATTGTTGCAGATGGCCGACGTACTTTTACCCTATCACCAGCTTGTTTGTCTTACCAGCCGTTGGTAGTCTGCACAAAATAGATAAATAGGTTTCAGATTTCTGATTAGCTGATTTTCGGATTGGTCACATTTATGGTTAACAGGACATATTCGCTTTGGTCACGTAATGAGTGATAGAAATCCAGTGTACGCTCTTATAACTCGTAATCTGATTCTGCACGATTGGTAGGGTTATAACATCTTTGTGATGATACTTTGTTTCCAAATACTGAAGAGTACTAGTTTAACATTGCGTTACTGACAATCACGGCCGTTGATGCTCAACAATCGATAGTACAAGAGTCAAAAGAGACCTGGTGGCAAATCAAGGTTGGGATATAAGTGAAAAGTTCATCTGTGAACCACTACGACCATTTCCATTTCCACATTCATGTATCTACTCAATTCATTCTCATTAACAAGCCAATAAATAAGTAAGAATGTATCCAAGGTGGAGAAAAGCAACAGCGAGTGAAACTTGGGTATAAAAGTCAACGACCTTGCGGATACGGGCTCACTATTGGTTGAGTCACATTGTCACACCCTAGGGCTTTATTTATCAGCGGTGCGGGTGGTCGCAAACTCCGACGACACCCAACAACCTTGCTCAGCGTAATGGTCAAGATTTTCAAAGTCCGTGAGCAGGTTACTGCTTGGCCGCCTTTCGATTTTGTCAAACCATCAGCGGCCCCAATAAGCACAACAGGCTCGTTTGACACAGGCAAACACAACAATAGTCAAACGAGGGTTGGGTGTCTCTTCCACATTAGTAAACAAGCATCCGACTCGTACAGTAGGATTGAACGAATACGTTCATTGTAAACCCTCTAACCGACAACCGAACGTCGTCCCGACGCCATAAAAGATGTGCGAACGCACCAAGTGCTTTCGCTATCTTCACATACCCCTTGTTAGCAACAATGTAAGAGTACGAGATCACACTAGTAAGGTAAACAAGGCGTTTAACAACCCCACTTGGACCGTTTACAATAAGAGGGGGTGAGATTTAATCCGGACTCCTAACATCACTCTGTATTCTCAAGGTGCAAAATATCTCATATAAACCAGCCATATCAATTAATCCGTTAGACATGACTTGGGTGTTTTCCTACGAAGGAGGGTATAGCAGTGTCATCCACACATTAAACGGTAATCAGCAGGTAGAAGCTTTTACTGTAGCCTCCTCGAAATCCCCCTCCTTAATATGACCTATCTAGTAGTCGGTAGAGAAGAGGAGGGAGATAGTTACCTCTGTCGAATGCTACTTGACATGGAGAAGGCTCGAGAAAGCTGTCACACAAAGCGAAGAAGGCATATAATGATTTCAACAGCGGCATCTCATTGAAACTCTTAGAGGATTAAGGCGCCTGAGTCGAAAGCAACCTTCAAGTATAGAATATCACTGCCGTTAGCTAAGAAAAATGTGCTGATGCTCTAGCGAAGTAAAGGCACAGTCGATACATCTGTGAAGAGGTCAAAACCTGCTTGCTTTTCTCCTATCTTGCTTTTCTTACTTAACCGTTGCAGTGAGACTTGTGGACTTCTTCGATACCACAGGAACCAGAAGCACATCATCGTTGTTGTGTGATGTTCTGACACCTACTTTTGGAGGTTCATAAAAAAACCCTGAAATAATTCCAATCTCTTACATAAAAGAAGGAATTCGATCAGTTCGGGTGACACTTTATTACCACCAAATCTGAGAGAAGAAAGAAGGTCCGGATCTGAAGTTTTACTTTTCGGTTGTTAAGGTATCGAAGCCACCTCGGATTGCGATTCAGGATCGTCTGCAGTGTTGCGCCTAAACATGTGGTCTGAAAGTGCTGAGTAAGCTGTCACCCGTCACGGTGAGACTGGACCTTGAGGTGGTATGACGGCTTGCGCATCTCAAAGACCTTTTGGGCTAAACTGGACAGAGTTACTCATACCAGGCAGGCCAACAGGTAGAGGCATGACAAACCAGTCCCCCAGTCCTCCAGGTTGGGGATTGGAAGACGGTTGGTATCTCTTCCCGAAAAACGTACCATTTCTGGTACACCGCTGCCTTGCGGTACAGGATTTTGAGCCGAGGGCTTTGGTTGAGAACCCTAATCGTTCTCCTGTCTAGGTCTGGGCCGCCTGGCAGTATCTCAGCCCACACACAAC